>OMNW01019986.1:7989-20077 GCA_900303245.1 Selene dorsalis | reverse complement strand
CCCCCACCCCAAAAAACCCCCAAACATAACAAAACAAAACAAAACAAAACAAAAACAAACAAACAAACAAACAAAACAACAAAAATCTGATTTACAATGTGATGTTAGTTACTGGAGTGACATTTGAAAATAGCATCAGGAGCTTGGGGCATGTTTGTTGCAGAACAGATATGTCTGACCAGAGCGACAGAAAACAAAATAGAAAACAAAGATGGACTGAGGATAGTGGAGGAGGCTTTGGAGGGACAGAGTCTCAGCAGAAAGGGTGGAACTGCCTACAAAGTGGAAACAAAAGAGAAACAGGAAGTGATTTCCCAAATGAGGAGGCTCTAATATAATGTGTGAAAATAATGATGATTTCATATAGAAATCATATTTTGATTATACGTGGTTTTTCATCTCTGGCCAACGTGTCATGTTGAAGCACACTGAACCAAACAGAGGAGAGGGGCGAAGTGAATCATCTGGCGTCACATTGGGTATGTAATCATTACAGCCCTGCCGCTTTCACCTCTTCACGCCTGGCTCTAATACTGTCCTCATATCAACCCCACCTTAATGTACTTCCCCAGGCTCCATTTAAATCACTCCGCTCCACTTCCCTCCATCTTCCAGCCCCTTCCCTCCACGCTTTGCCTTCTTCTCGTTGGCCCGCTCTCTCTCTTCTGTCTCCTCACCCGGCCCCTCTTAATTGCCTTGCTTTGCCAAATGAGCCAACCGATTGTGCCTCCAGTTAAAAGCTGATGAGGAGTCTGCACTATCCAGCCCTCCGACTCGTTGGGCTTGCACAGCTAAATAAAGAGGGGAGAGATGAATGAAGCTTGCTGCTGAATGCAGAAGCCATCTCCTCCCAACGCTTGACAACCATTGCCCGCGAAAGGCGGTGCGCAATGATATTTCAGCATCCCACGGGAGTCAGGTTTCTGGCACCCACATCTTTGCTTTCCTGAACCTTATGTCAGAGTCGTTTTCATGGATCAACCGATGCTAGGTTACTGATACCTGGGGAAAAAGAAATTCTTTCTCTATCCGCTTTGTGCGCGAAGATTTACAATAATGCAAATGTCTCAAACAGCATTAGAAACTATGCTGAAGGGTAAATGGTAGAAAACGGAAGAAAAAAACAAAGCCCAGAGACAAGTGTTAAAGACTTTCAACTGAAACACATGTTGTAGGTGATAAACAACCCTGCTCTTCTATCGGTTCTCGAGGTCAAACGTTGCTCAACTTTTAAAGAGTGGAAGTTATGAAGATGGCATTTCACACATCCAACCATGTTTGTCAGGTAGTACTAATAAAATGCTCAGTGCAGTCTGTGTATCCAGGGCCGCTTCAACACAACAGAGCAGCTCAGGCTCACAGCGGCAAAATGAAAAGGTAAACATGTCCATCAGGCTGCAGGTTAATAAAGTGCAGGAGAGTCAACTGACGTGTCCTTCGCCTGCTGCCTAAATGTCACCTCAGTTGGTCAACACAGAAAGAAATTGCACTGCTGAAAAGTCTGTTAACGCTTTATAATAAGTACACACTATCCAGCATTATAAAACATTTAAGTCATCATTCATAAAGCGTTCTTCTTACGCTAATAAGCTTATGTATAATCAGTTTAATGGGTGTATTTCAATGGTGTAAATGATGGATTAATTAAATATTATATCAGGTGCAAACCAGTTATTTAGGAGATGATAAGATCATTTATAAAGTGTCAGTCAATGATTAACAATCTATTTAGACGATTATTCATGATGCGCCTTTGCATACAATGATTTAGACTAATTAATGGATGTTTTATTGTAGATAAGCTAAAGTCAAGTCTTTATACTATAACTATATTTATAAGTTACATACTACTTCGTATTAATGTAGGAAGAATGCAGTTATTGAAAGTTCATGCCCTTTCAAATTTTGCAGGAGACACTAACAAAACAGAGATACCTCTGTGTGTTACTACTGTTGTTGTGGCTGCAAAAATGATGGACGTGCTAACAACACTTTCATCAGCCCACATGATGATCATTAGTGAGATGTTGCCATGGACAGTCGGGTCGTGGTGAATCAAAAAATGATGTGAATTCTGGCACCGGATGACGGCTGTGGGGGCGTTCGTGGTTCAGGAGGTTGTATGGGTCATCAGCTAATCTGAGAGTTGGTGAACCTCAAATTGCCAAGTCTGTGTGAGTGTACAGAATGTGTGTGTGTGTGTGTATGTGTGGAGATGGGTGAATGTAAATGTATTGTAAAAGGGTCTGAGTGGTCTCTAAGACCAGAAAAGTGCTCTATACTGTATGTTCAGTCCATTTAAGACCAAACTCATAGTCAGGAAGTCACCATAGAGCTGAGAGCTGCAAACTCACACTAACCACTCTCATTCTCAGTGGGTCTTTCAAAAGAGCATCTCAACAAGGTCCGACTTCACTGACATAACATTTGCAGACAGATATAAATTAAATACTGAAACTCTCAGATGCAAAAATATTTTGACTTACATTCATAAAAGGATCAAGAAAAACATTTTATTAAACGTATTATTGTACATTCAGATATTAGGATGCTGTTTACTTCTTTTATCTGCTTTCAGTAAGAGTTGGCGTCTGTTCTGGGCTTTGTGTGTGTGAAGCAGCAGCAGCAGCAGCCAAACTGCTACATATTTTGAGAGTGTATTTCACACACAGGCATGCATGTGCACACACACACACACACACACACACACACACACAAGAGCTGCAGCTGTAGCTGTGTTGATTACCCACTCCACCCTGCTGAGGTGTCCTCCTTTATGAAGTCATGCTGGTGGCAGCCCTATAAAGCTCCAGAGTAGCTGCTGTGCAGGTGGCAACACTGATTGTTCAAATGATGTTCTAAAAAAATAAAATAAAATAAAAAAAAAAGCACACCTGCATACCTAAAGAGCATGTTTGACCAACTTACACATAGGGAATACTTCAACAAATATGTCCTACTTGCCCCTGAGTTCAGATCCATCATAGAGAAAACTGGCTCATTGTTGATACTTCTCCAACTCTCAAGTGCAGCTTAAACCATCCTCCTACACTGATCTTCAAACGCCACACTAATGTGAGAGATGTTTGCTGGAGATCTGACATACGCTGCAGTCTGTATCTATACACCCACGCTGAGCTGTCTCTGAGCAGACATGCGCTTACAAGAAAAAAGTGTCATACATGAATCGTGGTTTGGCTTTCTGCAGCACTTCACCTGATACATGTGGTGTTCAAACACCCTCTGGCCTGCCATTGTTTTCAAATGTTCTTTAGTATACCAGAAATCAGGTTTTCTGTCATGTAACTGCCTGATAATAACATGAATGGTTCTTGCAACTATAGCAAGTGTAATTAAAGATCATCATTTCCATTGGATTTTGGGTGTTCTGTGTGAAACACACTACAGAAATGGTTTCAAACAATATCCTGACTACACCTTGACACATATACCTGTCTGTAATAATTCATCAACATATGTTCCTTTGATTTTAATGAATAAAGCTGACTGTAAAGGTGTTAGGGAATTATTGGGTAATAATTTTATATGTTTGACATGGTTGACATGAAGACAATATAAAGGTTAAGTTGTAAAAATCAGCATCCACACTGGAGCAGCAGCAGACTGAGTCTACATCTACACTGCTACAGCTCTGATTTGAAATTACTACGTTTCCTCCTCCCCCTGTTCACTGGTGGTTTCAAGCTCTCAAACTGAGATTTGGGTGAAGACGACGGGAAGCTCTAATGAGAGAAAACTAGTATCCTGACACAACAGTAGCTGTCTTGTCCTGTTTGAGACACACAGTTGAAATTGATACTGATCTTGCCATCTGACTCAAAGTGGTGTGTTTGAAGAATAGTTGAGCTGTTCCTTTAAAGTGACAAAACAACACAGCAGCTTTCATTTAGTCTTGTAGCTTTAGAGTTTTACATTATGTTGCATCAGTAACGTGTGTAAGCTACAGTATAGGCAAGGGTTGCACTGTGCTTTAGAAGTCACTGGGGGTCAGCGTGTGGATCTTTATGGTCTGTATGTGTATGGTTTTATGTATAAGCTTTGTGAAGTAGATTATACAAGGTGTTTCAACAACCTCATGTGTGGCTTTCACAACAGGAACACAGGGCCAATGAGGGCCATCTCATTACTCATGTCCCTTGGCTTCTTCTTTAACAAAATTAACGCAAATGTGTTTGAATGTTGCTGTTAAAGGACGCGATTCGTCAAAGCCTCCGTCCGCTGTCAAAATAACCGCTGTGTGTTTTGTGCTACGTGAAAGAGGAGAGGAGGCGAGATTAGAGGACAGGAGAGGAGACAAGGGAGATGGGTGATGCGGTTGAGAAACAGTAGGAAACAGATGTGGTAGAGGTGAGACAGATGAGGAGTGATGAGCAGCATGATGATACATCAAAAAACCTTTTTTAGTCTCAGACAGTCTTGTCCACTGGAAGCATGTTTGCAATCTGGGCTGACAAATGGGAGAAAGAGTGGCCATGTTTTCTAGAGAAATACTTAACTTTAAAGGTCCCATTTAGTGTAATGGTAGATGTCAATGTATTTTCGGATTATAACGCAGACATAGGTTCTGTATTACTACTGTAGAAGTATCAAAGCCTTAGCCGCTAGAGAAATGCACACTGCCTATATTCAGAAACTGAGCCTTGAAATGAGCTGCCAGGACTTCCTGTAACTTTGTGATGTCACTGCTCCATGCTCCGCCCAGCTGGATCCACCATCCAACGTTAGAGGATTTAGTTTATCTGAGTGTTTTGCTTGAAATCTCACTCAGAAAACAGTCAACCAATCAGAAGAGAGGTTCATATATATTTTCTTATGGATCAAAAGTTCAAGTAAAACTCAAGAAAAGTGTCAAATATGTGACCTTTAAAGAAATCAATAACTCAACAACATGATCCAACAAGATCAAATGTGAATACAAAGAGAATCGGCTGGGAGAGAGAGGAGGGTTGACTTACATGCATTGTTTGATTGATAAGAAATTGTGAAAAGTGACCTTTTGATATTTTACAGCTGAAACCGTTGTCCTGTTCCAGCTGTTCACATCACTCGGTGGTGAATTTGACTGCCTCATATACAACAAGGCCGAGTCAAGAGCACACTTGCTTTTGGATAAAATGTCCGGGGGGGGCTCGTATATCTGGATATTTAATCTTTCTTTAAATCTCCGATCTTTCTCATCAGTCATCAAAGGAAATTCAGAAAGATGTTGATCTAAACAAGCAAACCAAAAACACAAAACAGAGGCGGCAAACTAAGCTGCATTTGCTTAAGCAGAGGCGAAGTGGATGTAATTGTAACTGACCCTGATGATGGGAGCGATTGCTGGTCATTAAACCATAAAATACCAGCCAGGGTAGGAGATAATAAATCTCAGACAGGAACATGAAACTCAGCAAAATCAGCCAAGGCCAGGACTGTAACGGCTGTAGGGGCGGGAGGGTGGTGGTGGTGATGGTGGTGGTGTGTAGTGAAGGACCGGACTTGAATTTCAATTGCATCCGTCCCCAAACATCCAACTGATACACACTCAAAAAAAAAGGCAAAGTCTTGCACAAGATCACACAAGAACACATACACATGCAGACCCGTGGAGTGGACCTGTTCCTCGTTTCGATTATGTGTGCATAAAGCATGTCCATATCACCACTGACAGTGACAATAACAGCTGGCCTCCTCACCCCCTTCAAAGCATGAAAACATGGGCGCAGCGAGCCGGAAGAACATCCCTACACCACCACCCATCACCGCAGTCATGGCCAGGACAATTCGAAGTCCATGTTCCATCGAGCACTCACCTCCAGCATGTGAGGCTCCGCAGTTGGTGGCCCGACATTTACTTCTCTCAGTACAAGATGCATTTCTTTTTTTTTTTTTTTTGGGATTCAGCCGTGGTGTAAAAAAAAATAGAGCACTGTATTGTGCACCCAGTCGCAGACCTCTATCAAAGTGAAGCTCACATTTTCCTTTTCCTCTCACTCCTACAGAGCCCCGGCTGAGGTGAAGACAACTAAAGATAAAACTGGATGCCAGGTTCCTCTGGCTGCGAGCCACACTCCACATATGGCACAAATACGAACGCACTCATTGTTCACCTGGACACTTATGTCTTTGCTGTGAATGATAGTACAGTAATGCAACACACGGCGAGCTGAGTTTTAACGCGTGAAAGGGCCCTGAGAGTGCACCGCTCTCCTGACTACATAAAAAGGTTATGCAGTGTCGTGGTTTACTGAAAAGGGAAGACTATTTTTAGCAGAGAACTCAGAGGTGATAAAATGACTAAATGACATTTTCTGCTCAAGTACTGTCTGTAGCAGTGCGGCAATGTTAAATAAGTGTTTGTCAATGGCTATTAAAGTAAATGGATGATGCGTTTGGGAGCTGTACGTGTGACATGAATGTGTTGACAAAACATCCTGTATGTCTCATCCTCTGCAACCTGACTTGGTTTGTAATAAGAAGATCTGGGTGCTTCATATGAGCAGAGTTATTGAGCCACTGAAACACACTATATGTCAACAGAAAATCAATACAAAGGCACACATGGTACAAGACATGCAGCAACCTACTAAACAACAGCCCAGTGATGATGGCTCAGCGCTATAGATGCAGAAACATTAAGAACACGACTTTTATGCGGAATTACATTCACTAGACCTGATCTGACCTGACCATGGCCAACTGTAATAGTGCATGTGGTCATAATACAACAGATTTGGACCTTTCAACCCATAGGGGTCAGTGTGATGCAATGCACTGCTTTGATTGTTTTGTAGCCCCTGGCACATGGAACAGTTGTTCACATAGTCACTGAATCTGAAAACTGCAAACTTGCACTAGGCAAAGGTAGGACTGGGAGTCAAAGTGATCAATATGATACATATGTGTCGGCCCTCCGACCAAGATCATGCTTTTTTGTGTTTTTATGATGCTTTCAGGAACATCAACATGTTTTTCTTTTGCATTCAGTGAAAAATAAAAGTGAATGGCTTTACCTGTAGAAAACAGAACTTAAAACTACTAAAAGTCTGATTTAAGTGAGTAAATATCTGTTAAAAGAATAAGTGAACAAGTCAGGACAAAACCTGGCCAGGATTTGGTGGGTGACGTGAACAGCTTGTGACTAATTATCCTTGTTTCTAGACTCCATTGTGTACTTTAGCGCACCAGAGCAGATGTGTTTACAACAAGTCAGTGATAGTTAGTTGACCCTATATAACAGCCAAGCTAACAAGCCGGCTTTAACTAGACACAAAGTCAATGTGACGGGACGATCAATTCAAAGTCAAATTATAAAACGTTTGGGGGATAGCAGGCAGCAGTGAAGAGACGGCGCTCTGTCTTTCATCTGTCCGACTTTGTGCCCCACTTTGGCTGACGGGTTTGTTTCCACATCATGAGAAAAACAAAGCAAAACACATTGACCAGTGAAGCTTTGACTTTGTAGAACGTGATAGGCTGCAGACAAACAGGACTCAGGTGTTTGAGCTCTGTAAACACAAACTATTCCTCTTGCCTTCCTCCACACCAGATAGCACTGGACCCTGAGGGAGGGAGCACACAGCAGCCACCACACCGAGAGGTGTGGGGGAAAGGGTGTTGGGGACCTGTTGTCAGTTCCAATTGGCTTGCTCTGCCACACCGAGCTCTCCGACATGCACTAAGATAGCGGAGAGGAGCGCTGCTTGGCTGGGGACAGATAGGGACGGACACTGAAAATGAGACACGGTGAAGGTATATAAAAAAAAACAGAGTTTGAGGGCTAAGCTGTTTCTGCATTCTGTCTCTGCTGCTACTGTGCTCTGCTGGTTTCATTAGGCTTCAATTAACTGCAGCAAATGATAAGAGGTGCATTGATGCTGCTTAACAAGTTAATGAATGTGAGTGCTCCAGTAAGAGGAACAGATGATGCTGCTTTTGCACTTTGTCTCTGTGTAGATGGAAGTTGATTTTCAGGCTATTTTGCATCAGAGGACACTTTGGTGTCACAGATCATGTGTCCCAAAGCTCAGTTGTGACAGTCGACGAGCACCAAAATGGCATTTGCTGCACACAAAGGGACTCGGTGATGATCTGTGCCGTCAGAACTGAATTACAACACGAGCCATTGGCTGTGTCTGGCGGAGATCATGAGCTGAAGCCAAACAATCCTCCACCACTCGCTATGAATTCAATTTCAGAGCCTGCGTCTATCTCAGGTTTCAGCAGGAAAGAATAATTAACCCCGCCTCCCTCTTTTTTTGTAACATGTAGCAATTTCCTTAAGTAAATGAAGTGCTAATATTGAGAACAAATACATTCGGACACCTTGCTGGTTTAGGCTTGTTGCCTGGTAACAGTGTTTTATGAAAGAATGTTAAACCCTGATTTAATCTTAAGGCTATATGTGCTTTTTGAATACATAATCCCCTGTCTGATAACAGACACGCAAAACGGTTTCACTCTGCGTGTGATCACATGATAAATGATCTGTATGGAATTATTTGACACAGATAGTGGGAAATATTAATGGGAATTTCAGAGTATTGGCTCTAAATATAGGCTGAATTTATACCTTGAGGAGATAAAATGGAAATTAAAATCAATCCTAGGCACTAAACACTAAAACACTGGGGTGCCTTGGAGGAGGGGGGGGGGTTAAACATGACACAAATCTCAATGCTCATGGACTGTGGTCAGTGGAATGAGGAAGTTTCACAATACTGTATTTTGATTTCTTTAGTTTTTTTTTTATATTACAACACTCCATCATCCTACATTTACTTCAGTCTGGAGCATCTTTGGGGTTTCAACATTTTAAAAACTGCTGATCCTGCTGTGTACTGCAATACTCCGCTTTCTGACTCTCTATCACATTGTCTCACTTACCCAGCAGACCCTGCTAAAAATACCTTCGCTGGAGCAGGAGCATCAGTCGCTCTTTTGCCAAATGGACGATTTCCTTGTCAAAACGATATTGCGCTGCAATAAATACGACTTTGTCTGATCTTAAAGGATTAAAGGGTTGATGCAAATAGGGCGAGGCCATCAGCCTTTCCAAGACAGCAGCAGGTACCGTGTGAGCGAACGACGAGTCACACGTCAGGGAGGAGTGAGAGAGGGCTGGAGGGGAGTCGGGGGGTTTATCGCAGATATCATAATTACTGTGATTACATGGGTTTTTCATCAGTTATGAAATGTTTAAAATGAATGTAAGTGCCCAGAGTCAAAGTACAGCTGCTGTTAACATACATGTAATTAGCAGGAGGAAATGTAGGATTGTTTTTTCAGAGAGAGGGAGAGAAAGAGAGAGAGAGAGAGAGAGAGAGAGGGAGGGAGAGGAACCTTAATTCTAAATGAATTATCCAGAACATTGACTGATGAGAGTCTCATCCAAGGTTCCCACATGTGACTTTAACACTGCTCTGATGCCAGCTGACCAATCAGAGATGGGTATTATCCGCAGCTATGGTATCATAACCATCTTGAAATAGAGATGTTCAGCAGACACCGAGGACATTAGACCCTATTAGTAACGGATGCACATAAACACACACACATCTCACCCACTCTTGCTTAAATTATACAGTGCATCCGTGATAACAAGCAGAGTGCATATTTAAGCAGTTTATTAACTATAAAACATTCAGGATTCTCTGTATTCAACTTTCTTTAAGTACGCGAAACCACTTCAAGGTGCAAGACTGGGTAGGTGTCAAATTCATTTCAAATAGCCTCCGCTCTGTGGGCTGTAATAGTCAGTGATTATTGAAGTCCTTAACTGTTGCTATGTGGGTGGGTAGAGTGCTAATGGAGGCAGTCTTGATAGAGAGGTAATTAACTGCAGTCAATACAAATACTAAGTAGGTGAAACTCCATACAGCAACTTTAATACATGGCTCTCAATGCAGATGAAGGAAGGGGAGTAATGTGCATGTATATTAGAATGTGTATGGATATTATGTGCTGAATATAAAGAGAGGCAAACCAGGCAAATGCTCGAGGGCCACCATAGATAAAAAGGGCCCGCGATGGCCCCTCCTGTTGGGGTTTGTTGGGTAAAGAAGAGTCAATTTGTTCGATTAACACTTCGTCACATGAATGAACATTACGAGCCTTTCTTCACAAGGAGAGAACAAACATTAAAGTGTCTTAATTTGAATGAATTTATATGATGAACACGTGCAAAATTCATTTTCTACTCACAACATCATCATCATTAGGTATTCAGTGAGGGTCTTTTTGCAGATTTTATTGGTATATTTCTGTAGTTGTTAGTAAACTTCTGCAGGTCAGTGTCCAGCATCGTCCTCTGAACTGACACAGCACTCCCCGTGCTCTCTGATTTCTCTGTGACTGTCACATCACATTCTGTATTAGTCACGGATGGATTATCTTTACAGACATTATTAAGAATCTAACGTCTAGTAGACTAAACCATCTCTTCTTAGCTCTGTCACAGCCCAGCACTGCTCCAGTGACACGGCACTGACAGATGGATTACTGTTATGGCTCCTTTAATACTGACTCTCTCCAATTTGTTATGTTTTTATTTGCAGATTTCTGACACAAGGATGTCTCCTTCCTCCTCACTGACGTTTCTGCAGATGGATTTTTTACCAACAAACTCGGCAGAACAAGGAGCTTTATGTGTCATTATGGTCATTTGAGGGAGGCTTATTATGCTAATGATGAAATTCTGTTTTGGGTTTATGCAGGTAAAGAGTCTGGTGAATCTGACTTGGACCAAGTGCACAAACAAACATTTTAGGACAACAAAACAAAAATCCTTTTTCAACCTGTGTCCTATTTTTGATTGTGTTATTCATAAATTATCCCTCGATATCAAATAATAATAATTTACCAGTTAAGTAATCACATGGGGATGTGGAAATAGAGTCAATGAATAACAAAGGGCTTTTAATGTATTTTTAAACTGAGCTAAAATGAGTAGACAGACACAAGTATTTGTTTGAACTAAAGAGTCCGTGTGTAAAACAGACTTCTGACCCACAGTTCGACCTTTGTCGTTTGCTCTTTGGCCTCTGTTTGTTCTTTGTTTGTGTCTCATCTTAGCAATGAGGCAGATAAGTAAACTGTGAAAACAAGATCCTGAATTTTCCATGGAGACCATAAGAAAAAAAAAGAAAGAGAGAAAGTGAGAGAGAGAGGACTCAGCCTTCAAGTCTGAGCCTGAAATAACAACACTTCTCAGTCTCACTTGGTCCCTTTGCTGCAGGATGCTTTCTAGTGCTACAACAAGAAGAATTGCCTTCTTAAACAAAACACTTCCCACAGAGGAATAAACACAGACAACCACAGTCCTTAAAACCTCACCGCCAAGGAGAATTATATGTCTTGGATTTGTTACCAATCCACTACTCCAACTTTTCATGTGTGCACATTTTAGTCGGGTTGTTTCTATGCGTGTTGTCAAAGCCATCGAGTGATTTGAGGAAGCGCTGCCCACTATGCTCAAAATGCAAAAGAATGAAAACTAAATAACGAAAAGTGAGAGTTCATGACTCTGCACAGAGCTGTGAAGCCGGAGCGCTAAACAGACATTAAAGAGCATGGGAGGGCATAGCAAATGGCCATAACAAATCTGTCCTAGTTTGCTCGGAGGCATCAGTTTCGAGAAGTGTGCTCAAAATTATTCTAATTCAAATCAGCCAAACATAACAACCTTCCAGCAGCAGCGGCAGCAGCAGTGGAAACCTCCGCTCTGGAGCCCACTCCTCCCCCGAGAAGAACAAAGAAATTAGATGAAAGAAGAGTGGTAGTGGTAGAGGTGATATGAAGAGCTTGGCTTCACTGTAAAAAAAAAAAAAAAAAAAGGTGGGGGAGGGAGGGTGCAGGTGGGTGGTTATGGAGTGGGATACAGTCAGCCCTACTGCATGCACCTCTATAGCTAAAGACACTGCTAAATAAAATACTATAGAACACATATAAATACAATTTTCCGTTGTTACACATCAACCATACAAAGACATGAAGACATACAGTGGAATAGCCAGAGGCCAGGAGCTGCACTCTGTAGCTCCCTTTGAACTCCCTTTAACCTCACTACACTAGCATAGACCATGTT
>OMNW01019980.1:5657-18552 GCA_900303245.1 Selene dorsalis | reverse complement strand
TTTTTTAATCGAACAGCAAAACTTTTGCACCGTTTCTGTGTGACCACTGTAATGTCAATGAAATTGCGAGGCAATGGCTCTGTGTTTTTGTTTGCTTTGAATACTGGAATGATGGGTAAGGGTATACCAAATAGGAGTAGGATTTAGATTTGTTCTTACCATCCCTGTAAAAAAAAACAAGACAAAAGAAAAAAGAAAGCAAACTGAGTTATGAAATCTTTTCAAAATTGAAAAGTAGTATTGTGAGACGTCCTCAAAATGCAAGGTGTGAATATTGCAAATAACTGATTCTGAAATGTTGTAAAATGCACTTTTTAGTTTTATGTTTTAGATATCTATTTTCCAGAAAATGTTCTGTGAAGCATTTAATTTAAAAGGCTGTGGTGACCATGTGTATCAAATGCTGTAAATTTGTACTATTTTTTTTTTTAGGTAAAGCATGCATTCTAAAAAAAATTGTGTTGTCACTGTTGTTGTTATTGTTGTTGGTTTGTTTATTTGTTTGTTTATTTTCTGCAAGCATGCGTGCTTTCGAAAAGTGTGCAAACAGTCTGCAACGAATTGGAAAAAAAATGGTCATCGAAATATTTTCTCATTAAAAGTGAAGTAAACAATCAAAAATGTTTCCGAAGATTTAATCTAACACTGTATTATTATTGTTATTATTATTATTGATGTTATGATAACCCTATACCTTATTATAATATCTACACCTAATTTATTTTTTACTTTATTTTGTTTACCGTAACCAATAATAATAATGATAATAACTATTATTATTACCATTATTAGTCTTATGTTCATACCTGTATGATTTCAGAGTGTGAGAGTCTTAGGGAGGCTGTGTAAGGGGAGAGAAGTGAATCGTGCAGTCCATTAGGATGCATGGAGTTGCGATGCCATGGCCACAGCGCAGACAACTGGGCTCATTCATCAAGCTGTAGGCCAAACACAATTAAGGCCAACATTAAACATTTAGAAAAGCTGCACAGAGCAATCCGATTTAATACCGTTTCATGGTGCGACTGTTACAGTACGGGACAGTGAAATAGGTGCCATGTTAATTCTTTTGCGTGCAGTGATGAGAGCAACTCTTTCGACCTAATGTGTGTTTTTTTTTTTTTTTTTTTTTTACCGTATTGGGGGCTTAACGCAACAGGTTTAAAGACACAGACGGGCGGTTGCAATAAAGTGCAAAACACATTTAATATATTTATCTTTATATATGAAAAGTGTTTTCAGAGGCTGAAATAAGAAACAACCGGCTGTATCTGCCTCCTGTGACAACCCATTTCGGGGTATTAAACAAATACATTAGAATTCCGTCACTTTATGCAATCGAGTAGATCAAATAAAGGGTCTCGGGCCACTTCATTCTCCCTCATTCATTTGAATTGAAAGTGCAAAGAATGGCAAACTTAGACTGGGCCACCAATGTAGATTTAGCCTTTTTTTCAGCAAGACAAAAAGACTGATTTTTCACAAACACATTGCTGACTGGGGAACTAGGAAACGAGCTGCGAGACCCTTTTGGAATTTAAATCCACCCCTCCCCCATGGACTGTTTGTACAACAGTGTTAGTTTTTTTTCCCCCCTCCCTATTTGGTGCATTTGTGTGTGTAACATTAATTCTGACTCTGGATGATTGAATGTATTGAAGCTGCAATGCCAGATTACAAGCTTTAATTTTGAAGCAGGTTTTATTTATTTATTATTATTTTCTGGTTGGCCATGACAATTCCATTAAAACCACATTAACACAGTTAAATCAATTAACACCTGTGTCACAAAAAAAACTGTAATAACATATAATTACAATATATATTAATACTTGTACATTTTTTTCTGTTTATTTGGATTACAGTGTGTTTAACTTTGTTTTATTTGATATGTATTGCACTGTTAGAGGTAAATGGTTTATGTAATATACAGATCAATGTAACAAAACAACATTTGTGAATAAGAAGTCATTCTATGTAAATTCATCTCAGAATGTGAAATGTAAACAGAAATAACCAAAAGTTTTCACTTGATGCATGATGTGCTCCTCTGAAACAGGAAGGCAACATTCAGACAGCATCAGAGGTGATCAGAAAAATAATATTAATATTGGAATTAGTCAAATGTTGCTCATCACTAATTTGAGGTCAGTCAGAAGTAAAGAGGTAAGGCTCTGTCTGGCTGTTATTCAGTTCCAGATTAGTTAATAGCTTCACAGAGCCAGCAAAGCCACTTGAATTAAAACACAGTGTTACAGGTGTGAGAAGGGGGACATCACTGGAAAACAGTACATACAGTAGAAAACTAATTTCTGACTCCTGACAGTCATGAAACTGAAATAAAATGTCTGGAAAGCTTAATTTTCTCTGAAATAAAACAAGACCTGTTTCTGACATAATATATGTTTTCATCTGCAAACATGGTCCCAGAGTTTTTCTTTCCTTGTCCAACTTTCAGCCTATGCAATAAAAAAAAAAATGCTCTTGCTATTTCAGATGCCATTTTTCAACCATTCAGTAGCATCTGTATGAACCCAGTTGTATAATCCAAGTCTGCATTGTCCTTGTTCTCTCAACTATGTTCCAGTTAGACAAAGAAGAAGGTCATCTCAGGCAGGGGATGAAATATAGACCACATGCAAAACCCCAATGTTGTAGTTTAATTAAAATAATTCATTAAAGTGCAGGCCCAAGGTAATTAGCATGTATAATTTATGATTTGCTTAATGCATGAAGGCAGTGGCCTCCGCAATAAACTCAACTTAACCTCAAGTAGAGAACTGATATGGACAGGGTGCTGTTATTTACTGTGTGTTTATTGTTTGGATATTTGTCAAGAGGAAGCAAGAGTTTCATAAAACCCTGGCCGTTGTCTGGCTCCCTCTGCACACAAACAACTTATTTGTTTATGTGTTTATCTTGTGGATTTATGCTCCATCATAAGAGAAGCTGACAGATTTGTTGGGAGGATAAGATATTGGGAATTGCCTCTTCTTCTTCTTCTTTTCTTTTTTTTTTTGAAGTTATCCCGCTGGTCACTGATGGTGAAAGTAGTTTACGTTGGTTCTTTGAGCTGACAGAATGAGGACATGGACACAAGGTAGCTCGTCCTCTCTCCCACAGCAGCCTGTCAGCGCTGACTTTCAGAGCAGGGAGGCAAAATAATCACTGATAGACACAAAACTTGCATTAATTACGCTCTGCAAATGTGTCAATCCTTGACAAGCCTTTGACATTTTGAAACATGGCTAGTGGCTGTATTTTGTAAGTTTTTGCGAGAGCACGTAGTTTTTTATAAAAAACAACAAAGTAAAACAAATATTTTCAGACGGAGCTGTGGACCACAGTAAACACATTACTGTAAATAAAGCAGCGTGGGGCTCTCGCAATGGGTGGGAACGGGGCCACTGAATGAAAATCCTATTTTCAGACACATATGACTGAGTTTTTATCATTCTGTTGAACTTGTGAATTTATCAGTCATTGTTATTTGCTAATTTAAGACTACTAATTAATATTCAAATGTGCAAATTTGAAAAGTAAATCTTACATTTAAGATTTTACCTGAGATTATCTCTTAGTTCCATAAAAAAAAATGATAAAATGTGTGACTGATATTCTACAAGTGAAAGTTACACGCCTGTCCTGACAGTGCACATCATCATTATAAAGACTGTGTGGTTAAACCATCAGTCATATAATGCGCGACTCCGAGGCTAAATACATTACATGGCTGTGTCAGAGGGCAAAGGGCAGGTATAGTGGGCAGCTGGAGGGAGAGGCAGGGGAATGCAGCAGCATTCAAGGCTGGCTCAGCCAAACACCCATGTGTGCATGAAATTAGAGTGTCAACATCTGATTCATGCTGCTGGGTGGTGACTGTGAAACAAATTATGTCAGCGGGTGGCGGCAGCGAAATTCCACTGAGCTGCAGCAGACAGTGGCTGTGTGGAAGTTTGTGGCAGGCCGTGGATTCTGTTATATATAATGTGATGAAAGTGGTTTTTATGTGAGAAATTTCTCCGCTTGTACTTTTGAAAAAAAAAAGGGGGGGGGGTGTATTTTTTTTTAACAATTGTGTTTTCACTGCATTGTTCAGCTGCAGACAAGGGACTCTGGAGCTCCCTAATGGAGGTAGGTGTCATAAAAGAAGATCTAATGGCTCTAGGAAATGGGGTGATAATTGTTATGCAAGATCAGGATGCATATTGTCACTGACAGGGTGTGAGGTGCAAATGAGACAGTTGTTCCTCTGACATTGTCAACAGCAAAACAAGGTTTTCATACCTAAGAAACTCATATCCAGGAAGCATTGACTAGTTTTCCAAAGTAATTTGAAATAGAAAAGGAATATATTTGAAAAAGTGTATCTCCCTTTTGTGGAATTTATCCCAATCCAAACAATGTGTCACAGAGAGCACCTCAGAGGGAAGTGTGTAATTTGCGGTATTCAGCTAGATAAATAAAACTGACTCGACTCTGACATTAACAGTGGAGGGAATCTCCTGTTTTTCACGGTTCAGTGACAGTTAGTGACACATTCTCAGTTTTCAGTTCACCGCATGTGATGCAACACCGTGCCGCCTCTGGATCTCTTGTTATTGGCTCCTCGGGGTTGGGCAGGTCGAGACAAAGTGATACTTACAACCAACAGAAAACCATTCATCAAACTTCAGGCTCCAGTCTTGTCAACTTCAACCTCCAGCCATTACACCTGACATCTGACTCTGCAGAGAGATGTGCTCCAACTTTTACCTTTGCTGTTATGAGTGGGTTCAGCAAATTGTTAAAAAATCAATAAGTTCTGGACTTTTCTTGAGCTGTGCGCACAAAAATGAATACATCTAAATCTACTGTGTTAATATGAGACATATAATAGATTTTTATCCTCTGTTGTTTAACTTGGGCTTGTCTGTGAAGGGTGTGTTTTGCATGTGAGCCAAAAGTGTCTGCCCTGTCCCAGCTTGTCTTATCTAGTCTAATGAACCTGTTGCACTTTCACCGTATTAGATAATCACCTTTATCTTTAATCAAATGATGTTCGACCGTTTGAACAAATGGTTTCTCATACAGGTCCTCCGCGTGGGAAGCCATACAAACAAGCTCCTTTAATGAAGGTACTTAACAGATTTGACGCAACAATGTTTTTGGTTCTCAAGTGCTTTAGCTGTCGGGTGTTAGAACTGTAACAGATTCTGTGGATTTTAGCAGGCTGCTATTTCCCCTTTTAAATGTGGGACGAAAAGCTAATTTATCACCCTTCCATGGGATCTTATCGTACCCTCTCCAGCCATAAACTAACACTTACACAGGACTTCAAAGGTGCACTAGGTAGCAGAGGTGAGAAAAAGGGCCTACATCCACTTGAGGCCAGTTCCTCCCAGAGACGAGATGGAGCTGATTAGCAGGAGTGTGCAGTGAGCCCCGTGGGGCAGCAGCTGGAGGAGCTCTCCCCCACGGGAGCAGGGGAAGAGGTGTGAGTTTTGACAGCTCCCGTCTCTCCCCTCTGGATACTGCAGGGTCAGGGCACCCTCAGCGGGCCCGGGCTCCGTGCTGGATAGGAAGTCAGCAGTAATTGCCATTCAGCCGGTGGGACAGAAACAGAGGCAACAATAACCAGCGAAGAACACACAGCCCGTTTCCTCTTTGTCTTGATGTGTTTGAGGAAGGATGCTATCTCCTCTCTGACACAACAAAGCCGCAATAAAGTTCTCACAATCAAATACAATCTTGCAGAAGTCGCTGAGGACCACGTAGCTTTCTGGCGTTGTAGCTGTGCACTTGGAGCCTCTTCCCATCCCAGCGAAGGCCCAGATGGCTGCTTGTTATTGCATAACAAGGCTGCATTGTTTTGTTAATGTAACTTCATCTGTCTTTGATCTAATCTCATGTTGTTATGGCCAGTGTGAAAATCCCTATTAAGTGCATGATCCAGCACTACGCTCATTGTGATTGTGATAATCTCCCGCATTGAAATTCCACTTTGTTCCTTTGTTTCTTTGTTAGTGAACACAATGTGAGGTTAATTAGCAGCCACTGGTAACCTCTGCGTTCTTGGATACTTCATCACAGCTGAAGTGTACTCTTCACTGGGAAACAGGGGCTGCTGGCACTAACAAGCCCAAACACAAGGCCTCGAGCCAATTGAAAGTAAGCAGAATACAAACGCAGCAGCAACTTAATCCCTTTCAGGCGAACACACGGGCCGCCAAAAGTATCAACTGTAATTGTTTTTTTCTTCACGTCATTAATTGCTCTCATCACCGTTTCCTTTCTTAGACTTAAAAAAACAAAACAAAAACAAAAAAACACACTCACACAGGGCACCGGCAAAAGCCAGCATGGTGTCAGGATGTATTTATAGAAAAGGTCACAGTGATCGAGTTAAAAGGCTTTAATGTGGTTATTATCTGATTCCAAGGTGTCACTGTTTCATTTTCTGTTGCTTCTGAGGCGTAGAAGCTCTCAGCACAGCGCATTTATCTGCAATATTGCCCTTCCGCCACTTCAGATCTCCCCATTCCCTGGTGGTCTAATTTATGTTAAGTCACAAACCTCCCCTATGGCTGTTTTGAAATGTTCAGAATGGAGACTATGTGCTCCAGGTTTATACCAGCGCCACAATCCCCTGTGTAATTGTTCTCTATGGGAAAGCACATCTCAGTGAAACCATCTGCAAGTCCATGGGGCAGTTTCCTAAGAATGAGTGGACTTCTTAGGGGGTTCCACTGCAATCCAGTTTCTCTTGTGAAGCAAGTAATTAATTCAAATCTCAGGAAGTCAATAGCTGCCTGGATCAGAGGCACGTAGCACACAGCTGCTGATACCTCCGAACACACTGCTTGTCTTCTCAGGAAGTCGCCAAACAAAAAGCCTACAATGGGCGCACACACCCACACAAGGCTCAGATAACACCACTTTTTAAACTGTGATTTTTTTGTGCACTCCTATCATAAGTTGCACACTTCATTAAACCAAATTGTAATGATGATAAGAGTCACCAATCCACTTGGGAAATGGGGTTCTTTATGAATGATGTAATGCGCTGTCATTAAAAAGCTTTCAAGGTTCTGTGGTTCCTCTAGCTATAATTATTTTATCTCTTGTTGATTAGTTTTTTTTTCTGGAAATTAAAGTTTAAAAAAATAATTTGCCACAGTGTTTCCATTATGCAAACACAGATTTAACTTGGCAGGGTCTCGGTTTCCCAAATAGTTAATATAATCTCTATGTGGAGTTGAGTTTCTCCAAAAGCCCCGTGTGTGTGTGTCTATGTGTGTGTGTGTCGTAGTTTTTGTGATGATGCATTGAAAAAGTGGCATTCCTCTGGATTTCTACTTTTTTTTTGGGTCATTAAATTCATTAACAAAAGCACAGAATGATGAAATGTGGTGAAAGAGCCAGGGCAGCACTTTAAGAAACCAAAAACTGAGCAACACTTGCTTTTGCTGCATCCGTCTTTCTCTTCTGTGAGCCGCAGAGTAGAGCAGAGGAGAAGAAAGACTTACTTTGAGTCATTTATTCTTAAGGGTGACCAGCTTTGCTCTCTGTCACTGTATTTTTAGATCAGGGAATAAATTTCAAGGGGGGAAAAACTTGAAGGTGCCACACTCCAAATCTGACTCCTCTCTCCGCTTGACAAGTATGATCTCCAAGCTGTGGGACAGGACAGAGATGGGCAGGAGACGAAGACGGGGAGAGAAAGTCTCTGATTCACAGGCAGTAAACTTACACTTCTCCTGGAGACGGGGCAGGGCTGGGCTAAATGCCTCGCTGGGCTCACTCCCTACAGCTCATTGTTACCCAGCCCATGGAGGAAGCCACTGCTGTGCTTCCAGCCTGTCTCTGACAACAAGTGTAAATAAGGATCTAAATAACAAACAGAGGAATGCAAGCCTGTGTGTCACAGTGAGCTTCACAGGGCTCCGCTTTAGCCCCTGCACTGGCCACCTTAATGACTCTGTCAAAGGGAGCGTGCAATGGTCGGCTAATTTCTTTTCTTTGGCATCATTAGATGGCACTGTAGTGGACAACTGAAAAGCGGTGTGTGCGTATGTGTGTGTGTGTGTGTGTATGAGTGTCATGGATTACGAGCTTTGTTTTAAAGCCTAAAGGCCAAGGGGTGTATCAGGAATGTGACAAATGTATTTTCCATGTGACACAGCACGTTAAATGTGCTTCACATTGGAGGGTGTGCTAATGTACAAACAAAACATGATTAAGTAACCTGTGAGTCATGTAAACTTCTTGGTGACTAGATGATGAACAACTTTTTTGAAAAATCTAGAATACAGTGATCGACTTTCAAGTCTTATTTACATTTTACGTTTTAAGTGTAAAGCGTAAAGTTCATGTTAGATACACAACTAAACGAAACAGACAGCTCATAACTCTGTCATAACTCTTTACGACAGAGCTATGAGCTCTCCAAAAATCTCTTCCGGTAGTCATTATTAATGCTCGCCATCAGAAGAAAGTCAACATTTTTGTTTGCATTTGATTTTCCAACTGTGAATAAATCCCTATGATGTCACCCGAGTCTTCTTCCACTTGACCTTTGACTCCCAGGAGCCCTGCTTCTTCCTGAATGGAGTGTGTGTGTTGCGCAGCTTGATTGAGGGTCCTTGAGCATATCGACGAGTTATAAGTCTACCTCCCTCTGACACCCTCTCCGGTTTTTGGTGAGATTGTTGCGCGGGGCTGGAAAAGGGCTTGCCCTCCTAGCCACAAATCAGCAGGGAAAGCAAGCTTGTATCTTCAAAGGGTGGGCTTCCCCCCGTGATTTACAGCCCCCACAGAGACGAAGTTAGGCACGGCCACTGTCTCTGCACCTGGGCCTTTATCAAGCGGCCAGGATGAGCTCTTTGCAGAAGACATTCAAATGTACAAGGAGCAGATTAGGCTGACTCAATCTTCTTTTGCTCAGGGGGAGAAAAAAGAGAAAGAGAACCGACTGACTTCAAAAAGACCTCTTTCCCTCTGCTCCTTCAATGAGTGAAAGGGGTTCGGGAATGAAAACAGCATTGTGTATTCAAAGTGCTAATTCACAACTTATTCCTCTAATACACTCATGAAGCACTTTTAATTGTGTTAGTTCGCATTCCAAAGACATGTTTGTAGCTTTTAATTGGAGGTCTCTTTGAAATCATTGAAATGCATGACTTGTGGGGCCAACTTAAACAGTTCTCTTGTAGGCTGCTCCCAGGTCTGCATGACACCCAAATATTGGCCACTGGAGAAAACACAGAGCTGAAACTATCCAAACATGATGCGCCATTTTAAACCAAGGTCGTCATTTTAATATCTCAGACACATTTCTGACAGGAATGTTTGCTGATTATGGATTTTGACTTTTGATTGGTCCATTTCTTTCTTAATCCTATTGTTTTTACATGCTGACTTTTTAAAAATTTGTCAGGTGCTCAAGAGGGAAATTACTTCAAATAAAATTTTTTTTAAATTGTTTTTATGTTTTTTTGTTTGTTTGTTTTTTAACAAATAAATGACACCCAAGATGAGCCAATTTAATTTAATAAACTGGATAGCAATGTAAAATAACCAGTGCACATTGTCTTGCTGCAAAAGATTTACAAATAGGCCAAAACTGTAATTTTATGCATTGTCATGCCTTGCAGGGTGAAAGGAGGATTTTATTTTTGGAATAGTTTAGTGTTTGTGTAAACCTCAATACATTAAAACTGGGAAGAATGTGGGTGTGTGTGCCCTGTGGTGGTGGTATGGAGAAGGAGGGGTGGGGCTATACAGCATATTTCTCTGTCAATCTTCACACATGTCCAATGTGTTCAATACATTTTGGCAACCTCTGCAGGTCTCAGTTACTTTTCTCAGATAAACTATGGACTTCTTTCTCCCTGAGTGAATTCTTTCTTAAGCCTTTCTGCCTTCCTCTCCTGAATCATCCTTTAATCCAGAGAAAAGGCCCAGAGAACTGGCTGTCATTTAATGCTGCCACTGCCAGGACTCTTAGCTTAAATAAAGTCAGTGTAGCATGAATCTAATTCTGTGGATGTATGGGCCTGGGATGGTGAATGTTGCGTCTGGAGAGCCAGTCCTCCTCAAAACCTCCGTGCGAATGCCTGGCGACTGCACAGTTACCCACAGTGAAAGGACCACCCACTTAGGGTTGAGAGGGGATTTGAAGCTTCCCTGCCTGCTCATTCCTTTCCAGGCTTTTTCTGATACTGTTTGCAGCTCATCCGATTGTGCCACTCTTTAACGTTACTCTGCGGCTTTCTGAAAGCGAGCTTCCACTGCCAATCTTCTTTTAGCACCAAAAACCATGTGTGTGTTGACACATCTGGAAGGATTTACTGATAATGTGAAGTATTCTTTATGAAATCTTGTTAATAGTTAAGTTCACTACAAACAGAGACTAATCAAATATAGAACTGAGACCTTGTGCTCTTATGTTCTCAGCACAGTTTATACCTACACGCTGCACAAAGTTGACATTACATTGTCTAATAAATCTGATATATATACATCATTATTATTGTGAGTGCCATCACTCTTTCACTCACTTTGCATTGTTTCAATTAAGAAGAAATTTTACATCGTTTTCTTAAAAGTTAATACAGAAATCTCAATATTTCCTTTAAGTGTGAATTTCAGTGTGTCATAGATGGCATCCCCAGGGCTTCTCTCTCTCTCTTTCTCTCTCTCTCTCTCTCTCTCTCTCTCTCTCTGCTTTTGCCAGTTTTCTTTGAGGTCTTGTATATTTGGATTTCCCGCTTCACTGCTCCACCCCAACATGTTCATTTCCAACTGCCCATCTCCATTTACAACCTGTTTTTATCAACTTTTTTCACAAAGCACAACAAAACAGAGGGAGGGGAGCCTCGCTGCTTGTGGGGGACTAACATAGCCAGGAACATTGTCCATGAACTTCTCCTCATCTCCATCCCCCAGTGTTATAGACAAACAATCCTTTCCATATGCAGTGGAAGGGGTCACAGCGTTAACAGAGGGAGGAATGCTTTGGGGAGAAAATATTGTTCAGCAATGACACAGAAGTAATTTGGGTCTCACTGAGTGATTTCATCGGGATCTTTTGTTGCCTCAAAGTGTTTGACCCAGAGGTCCCTGTCAGCAGTGTTGTTAATGGGAGCCAGAGCAGAGTGACAGCCCCAGAAAGTAAAACATTTTACTACTAATAGTGGGCCTCCAGAGGCTTAGGCATAAATATTTAAGCTCTTCTCCCTTGTCCCAAATACTGGGGGGTCTCCATGGTGCATTTATCTATAATGCAAGAAAAAGAGCAAATATATCCGCTAGATGCTACTATACTGGCTTGTTGGCATTTTTTTCAACCTCATTGTTGTTAAGTGGAGTGAGAGAGTGCGTTAACAAAAAGTTTTTAAGCAGGAAATTGCACTCGTAGTGTTGGTGTGGTGTTCTGGAGTCTCATCAAGCTTCTCGGTGCTGCATAAAATATTAACTTCTAAAAACACCTATCCTCAATACGGTCTGAAGAGTTTTCCCTATTATGGCCTGACATGAAGAAAAGATACTAGCTCTGGCCTATTTCTCAAAGTAAACTTCATTAAAAGGCCTATGAAGGCTTGTGAAGGTGGTCTGACGTGCCTTGAATGATGGTCTCCACAAACAAAGCTGCTACACAAGCCATCGAATTATCTCTGTCAAACTTTGGCGTAATCTGAGCTGATCCTCTTAAAAATATTTAAATGAAAACATTTGCACATCAATGGGCTCCATGGCAACACTGTGTGTATTCTTCTTTGGGGTGCCTCTTTAACACTGAGCTTTAGAAAAGCACATCTCCTCTGTTGTGTTGACAAACAACAAAACAAACAATATTAAATGGAGGAGCTGACGTTTTTCACATCATTGATGGATAGAGGGACCTGAAAGGCTGAAGGAACCCGAGCTGAATGAACACTCAAGTTTGAGGCGTTGGTAATTATATGATTGGTGCTCGGGATGTGTCGTTATACATGGGCTATAAACTGGAGCCAGAGCATTTTGAATAAGATGACCAAGGTTGTGAGAGTGACTCTAACACAGGACTCTTCATAAGTATTCACTGAGCTGCCTCATCAGTACTTTATAGCTGCATATTATTGCTCTGAACAGCAAGACCTGTGAGGAGCACCTCTCCCCCTAGTGGCAGAAGATAAACCAGCCTGCATGAACTTAAAAACCATCTCCCTGCTCAGGTTCAACTTCCCTACCCGAGCGGCTCAGATCCTCTCTGAATACATTAAAACATAAACTCGGGCATTTTTGTGTATGTGTGTGTGTGCAACTATTGCAACAAAATGTGATTATGTTTGTGAAAATAATAGTGCTTCTGCTGTACTTCCTCTGAATTCTGGGAAATGGGCGATGTATTAATATAGCTTGTGGCTTAATTGGGTTTTGGATGGTAGATTAATTAATTTGTGGCTAATAGGCACAAACAGGAGAAAACAAACTTCTTTACTTTAAGCACAGGCTGTACATGCATCTAAGTAAGTAATGTAAATTATGCAGATTGTGTTGATTATTCTGACAAAGAGGTTTTGGTAAGAGGTGCTTTAAAAGATTACTCCTTCCTGGCATTTTATCAATTGTACACTTCCATAAATAAGTTATGCTGCAGATTTGAATTATTAGTCTGCTTTGCTCTAACAAATACTGCGCAGTGATTAATCACACAGGTTGTTTATAAGTCAACTAATATCATTAATTTTACAATGCAATAGCGTGTAGACTACATAATATACCACAAACACGCTCTGCAACTAGTTTGTGTAATAGAGCGCTACAATACAAATATGAGTCTTTACCAACGCACTAAAACTTAGAGTGAGTGACAGTTTTAGCACCAGCATCAGCTCAGACTTGCACACAAAACAGAACTTGTGTTTTAAAG
>OMNW01019975.1:6000-24617 GCA_900303245.1 Selene dorsalis | reverse complement strand
TGATTCCAGTGAGTTCTGGTGTAGCTGAAGTTTACGAACCGCCTGCCGCTGGCCCTCCTGTCTTTCAAAGTGATTTCTCTCCTGTGATCATCCAAACAGTGAAAGCCACCTGCTGCGTTCCCCTTGAAAACCGGCTGCCACAAGAAAGTCAGAAAACAAAACCGTGAAAAAAAAAAAAAAGTTTCAGTTTCATGCACCCCATCCACTTCTGAATCTTTTACATCTGTAGTTTTGTGCTGCATTGCCCGGACTGAGACAATTACCACTGCTTTAGATTTCAGTTACAGACCAGTTTGAACTTGCAGCCCATCCCGTCCCCCCAAAAACAAGAGATGGGAAGTAACTACTGCAGCGCTGTGCTGGCCTTCCCGCCTCAGTGAGGTTCCCATGAAGTTCAAAAGAAATCTTCTCTTTATTTTAAGGGGAAGACTCTTCTGTCAAGCTGTGATAAAACTGCTTGTTCTCCGGTGTATTCAAGGTCAGGTCAGCCACCTGGGATAATTTATCTCTCGTTGGCTCAAAATTTTAACTTTATGAATCTTGCTGCTCTGACACGGTCTGACATCTTTTTATAAATCCGGCACCAGATCTGAGTGAGTGCTCTTTTGTCTGCAGTTTCCTGTGGTGCTAAATTGATGTTTTGAAACAGGTTTTTTGTTTTTTCACCAGGCAGCTTACAGTGTGCTAATTTTACCGCTTTTTATTTGACATAGCTTTTAAAATGGTTTGTTAATGTTTTGGGCATTCTTCTTCTGGGTATGAGGGGGAACGCCTGTTAAATAGCAAAGAAAACTATTCCAAATGTCATGGTATTTATTTAAATATTATCAGAAGGAGTGTATCGATGTAACTCTAATTCTTCCACTGCTCCTTTAAGCCTTTTTACTTTCAAAGCATTTTCTCCTTTGATCCTGCAAACAGTGAGTCCAACCCCACTGTGTTCACTTTCCCACTCCTCACATCCACAGGAGAGTGAACAGTCTGAAAACACAGCTTCCTTTTAACGATGGATCTGACCGAGTTCAAAGAAAAAAGTTCTTTGGAAAGGAAAAGAAAGAAAAGGCAGAAGAACTAATGTGGAAGAAATAAAGGCTTTTTTTCTCCTTTAATTTCTTTATGGGAATATGAAAGGAAATAAAGAATCAAAGGACACAAAGAATAAAAGGTTTGATAATTTGAAAGTTATTTTAAGGAAGGTGATGTTTCTCTCAGCTTAGCTGGAGATAGGAGATGTTGGTTTACAGAAAAAAAAAGATGTTTGTTAATGTGGGCACCCTCCAGACGTGCCTTGACTTTCAGCAGGCACTCCAGCAACTGAAGAGGTGTATGTGCGATAGTATGATATTTACATTTTAAACTGATGCTCTTATCCACAGCAATTTGCAATGAGTAATGCATTAGAGCGCACTCCAGTTCCTTGATCTGTAACGTTCCCTCAACACTCAAATGATTGTGTCAGATGGGGAAGCGCTGGAAGAGGAAATAAAATAAGTCGAAAAACCGGGGGAAGATTTTTAGGCCTTTTAAGACCGGAGCATATTGACGACGGTAGAAGCAGAGGGTGGAGAGGGATGAGTTTGCGGGTAGAAGCATGAGGTGTATCTAGATGAGATGTGGCTGTAAGGTTATGGGGGAAGTTGCAGAGCGACTGCTGCAGTCTTAAAGGGAACTGGTAGGTCATTACACTGCTGAAGAAGCACGCAAGATAAGACGAGAGGTTGTGGCGGAGAGATGAATTTGTTGCAGCCAGGGAGGGAAAAGCCAAAACACTCTGTAGGAGGAAGACCGACACGATAAAAGGAAAAGTTAAGGGTGACGGCCAAGGTGAGGAACTTGGCAGGAGTTCAGTTAAGAGGGCGCATGAGTAAATCAAAGTGAAGTGAGTAAATCTGAGCGCTCCTGCTGTCTGCTGCCGAGACCTGAAACTTCCCTCTCTGCTTCCACAGAGCACTCCAACAAGGACAAGGCCAAGGAGAGAGACAGAGAGGAGCGGGAGAAGAAGAAGAAGGTCAAAGACAGGGAGAGGGAGAAGGAGAAGAAGAAGCACAAAGTGATGAACGAGATCAAGAGGGAGAACGGAGAAGTCAAGCAGCCAATTAAAGGTGGGTGGACGCACAGATACATGCATACCAAGTGACTTGTGCAGGCATGCAATTAAAGAGTATTATATGTCCTAAGGCCTACTCTATGGTGATGTCTAGAAGATGAGCTTTTTGTTCAGAACCAAAAAGCCCTCAATTCACAATCATATAAAAATGGAAAACCGCATGTGTGAAGCCAGAGCCAGCAAACGTTTTTGCCGTTTTACTTGATAAAAAGTTTAAATCTGTGCTTGAATGTTGGAAACAGCAGCTTTACAAAAATGCTCAACTCAAAGTCTCCCTACCTGTGTGTTTCCTAAGCTCTCGGTCACATCTGGTGGCCATCCTAAGTGGATGGAGTTGCTTAAATGTTGTGGACACTGTAGCTGAGAAGTGCTATAACTGCAGAGACAGTAGTTGGTAGCACATGACCCACAGGCAGTATGGAATTTCAGTCATGTGACAACAAGTGGCCATACATATGTGGCTGTGGGCGTCTTGTGTTTTCTCTGTGTATATCAGAAATGTTGCTTTATTTTCTAGGCATCATGTATATAAAAGCCACATTTTTGCAAAGATATAAATTAATGTAAGATGTGATTATTTTATTTCTGTGTTGTCTACAGTGGATTGTATTTTATGGTTTTTCATCCCCTATTTTGGCAGCTGACAGAAGTTGACATGTTGACTCATTATTGTTTGGGCAGACTGTTGGGGTGACAGTGAGGAGGAAATCAAACGCGTTGACGTGAAGTGGTGGCTCAGTGGGCTGAGCTGCACACCCCACAGGCTACTTGTTACATCTGCCTCTCCGTCTCTCATCTTTTCTCTCTCTTTCCATGGTATTCAGTTAAAACAAAAGAAAATACCACGATGATGATGATAATGTTAAAAAAATGAAAATGTATTGTAGAACGAAAGTGGAGCAAACCAGCTCTTAGTACAGACCATCACTGGAGACATTTCTTGGATTCAGGCCAGTTAGAAACGCAGGCTGTAGTACATGTACCATGTTGGACCTCAGCATGCATTTTAGCTCAGTAGAGGCACAGTAGAGACCTGCTGCTAAGGTAACCACACATGGCCTACTTTCACATGGCTCTGTACAGTAAATCATCATTATGTTTGTAACGTACAAGCAGCGTACGCAACTACACAGCATCCCAGTGGGTGTTGGAAAAAATGCTAACACTGTGCGGCAGCCATAAAAGGCCCAATATAGACCCGTGTGTGTGTGGTGGGAGAGCTCCATAACTCTGACAGGGGTTGTAACTATTTTATTTTCTTTCTTTGAGAACTGGATCCCTGGAATTAGGTTGACCTTTGCACTATGCCGCACCCCACACGGAGAAATTTGGCTGTTTGTGCAGTCTGACCTTGTGACACTGTATGTGCTTCTGTGTGTGTGTGTGTGTTGCTGCCTGTACATCTGGTAGCTAGGATTGAAACAGGAGAAGCTGCAAGACAGGCCAAGGCAATGACGCCTGGAACCCATGTTCATAGTAACACTCTTTCTGTCAGTGTTACACTTTGTCATTATTCCCCCTCGTTTTCTTCTTCTCTCACTTTCTGTTCATCCTCTTGTTTTTATCCGACTTCCTGCCAAAAACCTGTACGCTCTCAGGTTAGCAAGCCAAAACCAAAATAAATGTGCAAGGGTAAGGACAAGCATGTTAATGTTAGATGATGGGGAAGACTGAAATGAAGCAAACAGATTTTTTTTAAATGACTCTGAACTGACTTTTGTTATTTGACATTACTTGTGGCTTGGGGAGATTGTGATGGACTTGTCATTTTTCACACCCAGTGATTATGTAATCAAAGCAGGGACCTCAATGTTAATAGGTCTTTGTCCTCTAGTCCAGCATGTTTGTGTTTTCCTGCCTGATCAGTATGCTATTTGTACGAAGAAAGTCATTTTTTTATTTGAGGGATAAAAAAGATACAGGATCGAATCACAATTTGTAACGCAAAACAACAACACACCAAGAATGTTATAACATTAGATTTCAGCATAAAAGAGGCAAAAATGTGTAATGTTGCAAAACATACCCTTGCATCTTTTAAAATGGGTGAAGGTCAATATTAGTCAAACTGTCCATCAGCCTTTGTCTGGCTCTACTGAATGCACATGTCTGTCCTCTGCGGTGCACACTTCACAAATGTGGTGGCAAGTTTCATTGCTGACCTTTTGACAGGAGTGATTTATTTGCAGAGTGCTGTGACGTAATCTCTGTGTCCCTCTCTCTGTGTGTGTAATCTGAGCTCGGCCGGCGAGCCGCAGCTCCTTAAACTCTTCAAAACTTGACCTTTTTAGTCAGGCACACCACACGCTGACATATATGCATGAACGCCATGTTTATTTTTGATTGATGTGATTTTTGTTGTAAAGCTCCAGTCAGACTTCCAGCGTCCCTGTTGCTGGTATGTCACGACCACACTGTGACATTTCACAGTCTTACTAAGGCTTTGGCCACATACCATACCAAGTGACTGCGGATGAAAATTACAGATGGATCATTTAGCAACTATTTCAATCTTCCCACTTTCAGAATGGACATAGAAGTGGGAAAAGGCTGGACATGGGAGAGACTGTGTGTTTCAAGTTTGCAGTCATCCCACGACAAAGCCCAGTATTTAATCATGAGTGTTTACGATAATAGAGACACACTTGGATACACAGCGGGATATTGAATCGGAGTTTGGAGACCAGAGAGTAGCGAGTGAGTCATTTAATCACAGAGTGTTAAGATTGCAAATGTTTAGAGTGACACAGAGATGGAGGGAGAGCTAGAAATTTAATCAGTGGGAGAGCGTTAAGTTTACAATTCAACAGGGCGACAGGAAGAGAGAGAGACAAAGAGGGAGGGCCGAGCCAGAGGAAACATGTATAGGAAATCAATAAGCAGCAAACAGCCATTCTGTCACTAAGGCTTCTTTACTACCGCCGAGCCTGTGAGTGCTTCTTTGACTGGGTCCTTACCTGACCTCAAACTGACCATCACTGTCATGATCATCAAAAGCATAAAATAGGTAAAACTATATTCAAATACGATGAGCATGTTCTCACTGTGTGCTGCGGACTCGTGTTTCACAGTGAACATGTCTCAGACATTTTTATTGTGAAGTAGCTACAGGCAAAACATGCTGGAAAATGTTTTCCATCAAGTAGAATACTAACTAGTTGCTTGATAAAACTTTGTCTGAATCTGTATATTAATAATGTATTTTGATTCACCAGATCAGCTGTTTCACTGAATATTACATACACAGAGCCTCGTTATTATTGTAATTTGAACTTTAAAATATAAAGAAATATTTTTTTATTGCCAGGAAACAGGATTAATTTTGACTATCTATATTTGCAATGTGAGAGTACTCTCCATTACTTACAGTCTGTTTCCACATTCCTCATCACCATTGTAATATCCAACACATTTATCACACATCACATATTTTTCCCATTTTTGTGCTGCTCTTCTGTGGGTTGATGAAGATTGAGGTTTGGGAATAAGTGTGTGTATGCGTGTGTGTGCGTGTGTGTGTGTGCTGTTTTTTTTCTCTTTTTCTTTCTCTCTCTCTCTCTCTCTCTCTCTCTCTCTCTCTCTCTCTCTCTCTCTCTCTCTCTCTCTCTCTTTCTGTTGCTCTCTTTATTGCTCTCTCAGTCCCCCTCTCTCTCGCTCTGCTGTTTTTCATCCTGTCTCATTCCTGTCCCATGTTGCTTTGAACGTGTGTGGGGTACTAACTAGACCGAAGGTGTGTGTGTTTATATATATGTGTGTGTGTGCGTGTGTTGTGAGTGAGATAATGGCTGATGTTGGAATTATGCTGAGGCAGCAGCGCCTCTATCAAAGTAACGCACTTATGCCTGCACACAAACACACACACACACACACGGTAAATATATCTTGTTTACACAACCACTGGGCAAGAATGAACCACCAACACGTTTGTAAATGGACGTGAACAGCTCTGACACACACACACTCTCACAGACAAATACGTACAGTAGCAGGATGCATAAATTTGCATGTTCCACTTTGTCCCGCCCCGGGCATTTAAGAGACGGACTACCATGTACAGTGTTATCTCTGCTCAGATAAGCCACTTGAAAGCTTGTTTCCCGGCTCAGTCATATCTGCTTTTCTCAAGGGATGCCATTTCAGGGCTCTTCAATTTATTTTATGTGCACACCTCAGGAGATGCTCATCGTCTGGGAAAAGCTATGAGTCATCTGTCACACTTGCTTAAAATAGTTAGGACTCATTTTTAAAGTTTTTATTGTTTTTTAAGGAGGGAATTTATCAGTTAACGGTTTGTTATGGTGATTACAAAACAGTGAAAATAAATAGCACAACAGTCTGGTAGAAATTATGGTATTTTGGTACATTGTTTCTTTTAGCAGACTCAAAAGCAAAACTACCTTAGATGATAGTTTTGGCAGTTTTTCTCTTTGGCTTATTTTACTGGATGTTTGTCATTTTAAAGCAGGACCTGATTGAGTGTAAAGTGCAGTGACAAATACCTTCTTACAGCAGAGGGGGCATTAGCGTATTGGTGATCATCACTTACCAGAAAGCAGACGAGAAGAGATTTATTTAAATCTGGCAAGAAGAACATGACTCCCTTTCCCCTTCAAGGCTTCTCAAAATCAAATTTTTCCTAATGTGTGTGTGTTTTTTTTTTTTTTTTTATTTCCCCCTCCTATAATAAGTTTGTTCCCTCTAAGTAATCATGTGCTTCCCTCTCTCTTTGTCCCACTGTCCAGATGAAAAAGAGAAAGCCAAGGTCAACTCGGAGGAGCTGCAAATCAAAAAAGTGAAGAAGAAAAAGAAGAAGAAACACAAAGAGGGGGAGAAGCACAAACGAGTCAAGATGTACCACCGCTCCAGCCAAACAATTTGTGCCGGCCTGCTTCTCCTCCCTTCTCCCTCTCCATCCACCACATCTTCTTCCTCGGCCGCCGACCCCACACACAACTCCTCTCTGTCACCGTTCAAGTCCCCGCTCCCGGTTCACCCTTCACCCAACAACAAAGCCTCACATCTCCAGCCTTCCTCGCCTCCCCTTGCCTCAAAATCCCTCTGTAACTCCTCTGATCTTGAAACTCCCAACTCGACGTCGTCCTCTCCGGTCCGTGCGACAGTCAAACGGGCGCCGCAGTGCACTTACCCCTGCTTGGCAGGCCTGGAGTTCGCCCCGTACATCCACATAGAGCACCAGCCCAACGGAGGCGCTCTGGTGGCCCACGCCTACACCTCACAGCTCTCCTCTCTCACAATGGGCCAGAGACAGAGGTTCGCCCAGGAGTTTGTCACCTTGGCGTTCAGCGAGGACTCATCCCAGGTACGGCATAGATATCGATCAGATTGATCCGTGGATGCTGCTGTGTTCAGAGCATTATCACGCAGCTGCAGTAGAAATACATTTAAATATTATTTACTTTCTAATGTTTAAACCATTAAACCTAAATTTACTGTTTTATATGTTTTTCCAGGCAGCTCATTATGTCATGGGGATCATCCACGGAGAGGCCAGCTATCTGCCTGATTTTCTGGACTATTTCTCAACCAAGTTCCCATCAGCTCCAGTCAAAATGGAAATACTGGGAAAGAAGGACATAGAAACTACCACTATGGCTAATTTCTACACTCAGGTAAGTAACATACAGTCACAGTCAAAGGGGGGCATGTGTGTGGGGTATATAGTCCATTTGGTTGTTCTCATGAAGTAGTAAGTGTGATCTGAGGTCATGTGATGGAGGGCACACACTGGAGCTTCAACAGGATAGGCTGATGGCACGACATTGTTGCAGTTGTCCACACATAATTTTTGCTGATTATAAATGTCACTCGCACACATTGTTTAGACACACGCACACACACAGATTTGGAAGGAAGTGGAGGCCTGCCAAGAGCGACTCTTGTCACCGAAATAGATCATGTTATTTTGTGTTACATATGCAAAGACGGCTGTACACACAGACACAGAAACATTACTTTCTGTTGTAGGTGTGTCATGTTTCTGGCTCTGGTGTTACACAGGGATTCAGACTGAAACTTTGTCACTCTCATATGCTTTGGGGTTTTTCACGAACTCAGCATAGGAACGGCGCACCTATATGTAATATTGTGTTTTTGCGCAAACACAATTTGAACAAAAAGAGTCTCAAGTTTATTAATGGGCTTGAACTCTGGGTCAGTTCAAGAAAAATATAGATGAGTACAGTGACTTCACATCCTCTGCCTCAGTAACCAGCACTTTTTGTTCCTGAAAAGAAAGATTAATGCTGGACAGCTGATGGAACAGATTTAGGAAGGGGGAAAGGAGAGAATAGGAGACTCTGGAGATGAATGAAGAGGTGGATGGATGCCGGGAAGAAGAGATGTAGATGGAGTACAAGTCGAGGGGGATGATGAAGCGATACTAGGGGAAAGAAAAAGATTGATTGAAGGAAAAAAAACCCAGTGACTGCTGTGTGCAGATAAAAAGTTGTATTGTTGTGACTTCAACCATCTGGTGGAAGCATCTGCCTCCATCTGTCCTGTATTAAAGAGCTTTTGGCATTTCTACAAACATCGGATTGCTCCGACTAATTTACAACTTTTTTAAAAACGAGAAGCGGGTCACTCCCCTCACTTCAGCGCTATTTAATCTCAAGAAAGCACACCTGAAGTGAGAGCATGGAGGGAGATAGACAGGGAAAGACAGAGAGAGCAAAAAGCTGAAATAAGGTGTGCACTGGGGAAAAAAAGAGGTGACAAGACAGTAAGCAAGAAGATGAGAAAAGAGGATGGGAAGTGTGTGGATTGTAAGAGATGAGCGCTGTCAGGCAGGTGGCAGGTTCACGGCGAGTCAGGTTAGAGAGTCAGAACCAACACAAAAGGTGTTTTTCTTCTTTTCCTTTCAAACGCACAAGTATAGGAGCAGCTGTAGTGGGATGTGCCTCACCCACTCTTCCAGCATACTACACAGCCTTTTGAGGACAACTGGAAAAACAAGAAGCGTGTGTGAATGCCGGTGGTGTCTTTCTGGATTGTCTCTTCTGTGCACAGTGACACAGCTAGACCTCTTCATTTGGAGTTGTCCCATGTCTGTAGTTCACTAATGAAAAGCCTTTTGTTGCCTCAAACCTCCCGAGTGGCTTTGTATGGGAGATACTGCCTGCTCTTTTTCAATGCGAGTGCAGGCAACACCAGCTTCCACACTGCGACTGTGTGTGTGTGTGTGTGTGTGTGTGGTACTACAGGGGGTGAGAGCACAGTTTATGCTCTCTATCTCAATCCTTCTGGCTATTTTTTTTCTTGCCATGAAATATTCATAATGTAACTCAGTGTGTTTCTGTCTGTTTTGGCCAGTTTTGCCTCCACAAACACATCCCTGATCTCTGCTTGATCCTGAATAAATTAAATGAATGAATTAAACATCTAAATCGTCTGTTGTCTAAGTGGAGTTTTCCTGTGTCCTAAGCTGTCCCTTTAAGAGTAGTGCTCCTTGCAGGGCTAACGTCATTGTCCACTGGTCTTGTTAATTTTTTCCCTCCCTCCTAGCTTTCAGCAGTGACCTTGGGAAGCAGACATACAGTCTACACACACACACACAGATGTGAGTGTGCACTGTGATATAATTTTATACACAGGCACAGGTGAACACACAAACACACAGATTAGTGGTTTATCATGTACGTTTTATGTTTCTGCTCTGGATGTTGGCTCTGCTGTCTTCATGTGTATGTGAGCGTTTATGTGTAGAAATGAAAGAAAAAGAATGAAATATGCAGCTGCTGGTAATGTTTTTTTTTTTGTGATAAGTCCTCCATGTGTAACTTACAGTGATATAGGGCAGTGTGTGTGGCATGTTGTTGTTGTGTGTTGAGGATCAGAATCCTAGTATTTTGTATTCAGCACCTGACTGAGGGTATTTTCACCGCTGGTGAGGATTATTGGAGATTACAGCACTCCATTGTCTCAGGGCAAGTACAGTTCGACAGACGATGTATGATGTGCTTGGACAGCGAGGTAATTTGGCCTCTCTTGTTTAGACACTGAGGGCTCTTCATTAACGATCTGAAGCGTGTGGTATAAGTCATAGAAGTTCATGTAATTTTGTTTTTTAAGTATCTTTTGGGGCTTTTTTATGCCTTTGATTGTCAGGACAGTCGGAGAGAGACAGGAAATGGGGGGGAATCGAACCAGGGCTGCTACAGTGAGGACCTCTGCATATGGGGCGCCCGCTCCACCCAGTGAGCTATACGAGGCCCCCCTATGTAATCTTTTAACGGCATAAAAAACAGTCACTGCCAGGTTCCTGGTTCAGAAGGGTTTTACTGAGTCTCTTGATGATTCATGGGAATGTTTCAGGACTAACATGCCATAAGCCAATCACAGTGCTTCTTCCGTTACCGTTAAAAGTCAGGTGTTCTTGCATCTTGGCATCCTGGAGTTAAATTGTACTTGCGATCAGTTGAGCACATACTTTCAGTTGGTTACATATTGTTGTATTTGAGCAGATTAGTTGCAAATGACAGCAAAATACTGTGAGACCAGGTTTTGGTGGTCAATCATACAATCGCTTTCCAGTGCCTCAAAATAACAGTGTACGAACGGTGTGCCTGACCAAACCTCATGTTACAACCAACACACAAATAAAAAAAAGTCTATTTGCTATTTAAACAACCTGATCTGAAACTAACAAAACACACTGGGGTTGGCTTTGCCCCTCGTTGGGCTGGGTGTAACATGGTGCCCAAGTGTGCTGATGTAGTTACAGCATCAGAAGATTAATACTAAGCCAAAGAACAGACTGCGGCTTGTTGTGTGCAACTGTGCTCACATTGTACTTGGGTGCTCACTCGTAGCCTTGTAAGAGCATTTACAACAATACCCCACATGTAAAGTGGCTAACAGCCAGTTGGGGGCATGACTGTGAAAAAACAAAAATGGTTTGTCAGTTATTTAACGGATGCGTTTGTAAACATATTATATTATGGAAAATTCTGTGGTTAATTTCTTTCTAACTTTTTTTGGAACACAAGTTAATAAAATAGTTCACTGATAGTTAATTACTGCAGTTTTTATCAACTTAATTTTAATCACGTGTAAATAGAATTTCTTTTCTCAGAATTTAGAGATGAAGGAAGGTACAGAAACAGTATTTTGTTTATCCATTTCCACTGGATGGCAAACAAGACGGTTAAAAGAACCTGTGGATTTTGTTATAAAGATGCTGAGACAGTAGAAGTTATCGTATTTGACTGTAACTCAATAAAGCCAGAGCATAAAGGAATTGCAGTCTAGTAAGAAATAGTTCGGTTTGGATAAGTACCTAAATGCCGAACCTCAAAATGAAGAAATAGGTGAATGAAATTAGTCTCCTTTCAAAATAATGGCTCGCTGATTTTATTAAGCGTGGTATGTTGGGTTACTCTAGAGATTAAGCAAAACTATAGCAAGCCCTGTGTCTCCAGAAAATCACATTTCGCTTTACATGCTCTTGTTTTGACAGAAATAACTTTCGTTCACATCTGTTGATGCGGTGTGTCCCGTCTCATAGTTTCACATCAGATCGTTATTGGTTGACTTCATCTTATCTGATTCCACCTACAGCCTCCTCCACTTTCATACGCTAACCCCGAGGCAGCATCCTTTTTACATGGCCTTGCTTGGGGCCCTCCGTATCCGTACCCGTGTTTACATAAAAAGGGGCTTGACTTTACCATAGCATTAGTTTCAGATTTCCGCTGTAGGACCGCAGTGACACGGCTCTGGTGTCTGTACAGTTTATCAAGGAACAAACAAGGAACCATTGCGTTACTTTTAGTTCAGAATGTGTTTGTGCATTCACATGCTTCTCTTTGTGGGTGAGCCAAGGGAGAGATTATGTAAGAAGAGTGTGCGCGATTGTGTTTGAGGCACCAGTCAGCAGCCAGAAGCTTTGTTGTGACGCAGGCACAGTAATAGACTAATAGACTTAGCACTATAGAGACTGAATGGGCATAATAAGTTAGAAAGAGAGACACATGGCGCGGGGAGGAAGAAGCAGACGGGCATGCAGAGGTCAGGGAGGGGTCGGAGAGAATAGCGAGGTCACGTCCCGACACAAACTCAGCGAGAGAACATGAAAGATAAGCAGACAGGATGGAGAGAACGAAACTTGTTACAGAATTAACAAATGGGTGAACCAGACACGGAAAAGAGAGCAGGAAAGAGAAGAGCTTGATCTAATAGACTTCCCACCAGGGACGTGAGTATTATCAGGGAGAGACGCAGAGGAGGAGATGGAGATGCTGACAGACAAGAGAAAAATAGATAATCTGCAAATGGAAAGTAGAGAGGCAGGGAGATGATCTGTTAAAAAATATACTGCTTTTAGCCAAAGGAAGTGACAGCAGGGGAGAGATGACAGTTACGATAATTATATATAATAATGCCGGCTTTTTAATCTTGTGAATTTGTGGACGTGGAATACCAAACGAGCTGCAGTAAATTTAGACAACGATACAGAGAGAAAGACAAAGTAGTCACCGTTTTTATTCTTTTGTGTGCAGAATTTTTTATTGTTTGACTCGGCACCGTTCATTCACCCTCTTATGTTTTTGAAAGAAACGACTGAATATGACACCGCCCGTTTGTTGTCTCACAACGGGGTGTTTAATTGCACGTACACGGAGGTGAGGAAGGACCGGAGCATCTTGAAGTGTGCCGCTCAGCGGAAGTCTGTCACATTTCCTGTTTCCTTCTGTTTGCCTTCACTTATTGTAGACCAACTCCGTGCATGTGCGTGTGTATGCGTATGAATCACTGCCTGTTAAATTTATCTGTATATTTCAGGCAGAGGTAGTGTCTGCTAATACTCTCCCTGTGATATTGAGAAACTCTTCTCTTTGCAAACAATGTGGGGGTTATTCTGCAGTTGAATTATGCATGTGTAAACACACACGCACATGCACACACACACAGACAGACAGACAGAGAAAGTAGACACAAGCACAATAAGTATGCAGAAGGATGAATGTATTCCCCCACAAATGCACACGCTAGCTGAGAAATGCACAAATACTTGTAAGCACCAAGGCATTTAAATCCACGCAAACACATTTTCCTCCCAGTATCTAGGTCATTGACTCAGTGAGACTATTTAAAGTTGTGTTTATATGTGAGTGTGAGTATTTCAAGCGTCTAGTCATCATCATCTTAGAAGGATGTTACACTGATGAAAGTCAGTACAGCACTGATGTGGTGAAATAACGTGAACGAGCCCACACACAGCTGTGAGGCTTGGCCTGCTCATGCATGATGAACTCATTCATTTAGTTAATTTGTCACACATAAAGGAAGTACACAGTGCAATACACAAACACACAATACACAGTCAAATTATTATGTAGTCAACGGAGTGATTGATTTTCAACCTGCAACATTTGCTGAGTCTGCAGCTTTGTTTTATATTAGATCATTGTATATTGAATAGTTTTAGACTGTCACTCTGTGCATTAAGGAATTTCTAATTTTATAGACTTAAAAACACATGTTAATGTTTTAAAATGATCAGCAGGCTAATGAGTAATGACATTGTTGTGGGTGTAGCCCAGCTCTATACTTAAAAGTATAAACACAAGGTCATTGTCTAATGCTCGGCCTCAAATATTGAAATACTGCTACATTTGACTACATTTGAAACATGGCAGTGATCATAGTTCGACCATGAAGACCTATAATTCGCTGCATCACTTAATCCTGCCTGTGGTGAGGAGTTGTTATTTTGATCTCAACTTTAAAGACAGTTTCACTGTCGTTGACCCCTCTAATCCTGTTTTTATGGCCAATCTCTATTCATTACCCTGCAATGTATAAATAACCACACTACTGCACTGAGAACATTTCCCTATTAACAGCAACACCCCAGGGGAAAGAGCTGCAACATACACACACACACGTGCACACACACACCAGAGAGCTGCTGTGTCTTGCATGACTGGCCTCTTAGCAGCTGTTTGGGGACTTAGTGCCTTGCTCAAGGACACACCTGGGAGCTGCCAAGCCCATCCTCTCCTCCATCTTTTTCTAAGTCAGTGTTCCTATCTTCATTACTCCTCCTTAACTTCCCTTCTCCCATCCTCCATAACTTGGCCTCATATCTCTTCTTCCCTCCTTTTCACACTCTCTCTGCCTCCCCTCTTCTTGTCTCTTTGACATCTCTTCCTTTTATTTATTCCCATCTGATGTCTCCCGCTCAGTTGTCCCCTCTACCTCACCCACCCCCAACCCTCCATTTTCACCATGTTATCTCTGATTTCACCTCCGTACACTCACCCCTCCTTTCACCCCTTTGAGTTATTTCCATCTTTGCCTCCATTTTTATCTCTTTCTGTCTTCTGTCTCCTCGACAGAAGTTTCTTCTCCTCTACAGCCTGTCTTCCTAAACTTTCTCTCCGTCTTCCTTTCTCCCCGCTTCTCTCAATCTGTCTATTTCTTTCTGCCCCGTTTATCCTCACTCTCTCCTCCCTCTGGTCCATCTCTCTTCTCCTCTCTCTCTCTCTTTTTATCTCTGCCTTGTTGTCAAGTGGTGACTCACTAGAGGCGTGCAGCCAAGGATCTGGCCAATACACACATGCCCTCGCACACACACACACGCACACACGCACACACACACACACACATCCTGATCAGCCAAGAGTACAGCATGCAGGCCACATGCTGCACGTACTGCACACACACATGCACACACACACAAAGACACTGTTTATGGCCAAGGGTATGGGAGATGGGTTAGACAGACAGACAGACAGACTCACACACACACACACACACACACACACACACACATGCAACGCTCTGTCAGCCAAGTGAAGAGCAGCAAACAGTCTGTTGAGTCACACCGGTGGAGCAGAAACTGCCAACACCCTCACATCCACTGACTGTTTTAATATCCAGTGATGATTAACAAGTTCTTCTCCTTTTTGTTGGACAAAGTCTTATTTTGCGTCCCCTCCATCAAACTGCAATCAGACCATGTTAATACATATTATGGTACTAATGCATTCTGTATTTAAGGGCATCCTGATGTTTTGTATACTTTTAAGTGCCAGATATTTAAAACACATCATGAAATGCGTTCATACCAGTTAAAAAGTGAGGCATGTTTAGTAAGAATAGATTATAAAGGAATCAGAATTAATCTCATCATATGGCATCTCTATTTGGCTTCAGGCTGAGCACCTTTCTTCATGCAATTTCTAAATCATTCATCTCAAAAACTAATTCAGATATTGGTTACAACTAATTCACAAGAGCTGCAAGCACATGTATCTTTAGTCAAAAAGATTGGGACCACTGTCCTGAAGATCACTGACCGAAATATCAAGCATGTTTTCATTATGATTAAAATGTCCAAGAGGAGGTCAAGGCCAGAGAGGGGCTACTAAACCAGGACAGGCAGTAACAACATTTACACTCAACAGTGACCCAGCAACTCATTAAGATGACACCCATAATATCTTGAAGAATCACTTCACACTTCTTTATGTTTTCTCCTGTGGCCCTTGTTAGAGAGGGGTACACGTTTCTCAGAGAGAGGAAGTGTGTCACACTGTAAATGTTTGTGGGGACTGCAGTCCTTTAGTTTATAATAATGTAATGGTGATATAGAGTTTGCTGCATAAACTGATTTGAAATAACAGTGTTTGCTTGCTCTCGGCTAGACACTGAGATGTAATATGAAAAGTTTGCTGCAGTGTTTTTATTCACCTCCTTCTCTGAGGAAATACACAGTATTATGTATTTATCTGTCAAGACCTAAACTTCTGCAGCTGCTGTCTTACTGAGCACAATAATCAGCCTCGCCTGCTCTCTGTAGTGTTGGAGTAACATTACAATATCACTTTCTATGTGTTTTTTATTTATTTTTTTGTCCTCTTGTTCACTGCAGGTGAAGAAAACGTACAGTCACGGTACATACAGAGCCGGGGCGATGAGACAGATCAGCCTGGTGGGAGCTGTGGACGAGGAGGTCGGGAATTATTTCCCAGAGTTCCTCGGCATGCTGGAGGAGTCGCCCTTCTTGAAGGTGAGTAAGGACAGGATGACTGACAGTAATCCCCAACCGCAACAGAACCTTGAATTTAAATAGGAGTAAAGTAGGCCAAAATTTACAGCATGTTTCTGTACTGGGAAGTCAAAGAAAATCTGTTTCATGAATGTGTAGGTTTATTCTTTGGAAAAGGAAGAATTATGTCCTGAAACATCTGGCTACTGGGTTTCATAAAATGAACAAATAGGGCATTTGTTAGGAGCACAGGATTTATACGGCCTATGCGGTGTTACGGCCTTGTGAGTATTTACAGCAGCAGGACAGTGTGTGCGAACTGAGCCAAAAGAAACTAAAGGCAGTCATGTTAATAGAAAAAACATGTCACCCAGTGCAACAGTGCGACTTACTGATATGCTCCCAGTTACTGGACAGCAATGGAGCTCGTGACAGTGAGAGAGACAGGAAGGTCAGTGAGAGTGAGGGAGGGGAGGACACGCAGCAAATGGCCACAGCTCGGACTTGAACCTGAGCCATGGTGAGCCCCCCCCCACACCGATAACTGTCACTGAATAGTTGTTTTTTGTCATTTCACGCGATCTGTTTACAGCATTTACATGGAAACCATCAGTGTTGCATCATTCAAGTGTCATGGTTTCCATGTAGGTTTACTTAGATGTGAGGAAAATGCTTTTGAGGAAAACTGTCAGAAATGCATTAGATTTTTTATTATGTCAATGTCCCACGTCTGTTTGGCCAGTTAGTGTTTTATCTTTTGCCTCCTTGAGGACGATGTATTGATCATCCTCTGCTTCTCTCTCTGTCCTCTTCACGTGTCACCATCTGACTTTAGAAACCAAAACAAACCTCAGCTAGACTGCTCACTGATTGTTAAACAGCACAGCACACTGTGGAGGATTTGTGCAGATGGTATGTGACAGTGTTCAGCCGGCACAACACCTTTTTCACTGAAATATGAAGTAGGCTTTGGGGCACTCCTCTCACAGTTTGCCTGTTTATACCTCATGAATAGTCTGTGCATTGTAAATGTGCAGTAACGCAGCTACGAGCTAGATGGGGCCCAAATATTTCAATATATTTTCACCACCGCTTATTTGGAAATGCCAGAAACGAAACAGATGGCGAGGTACTGCCCGACACAAACATCAACAACACACCTTTTACTCTCGGTGGCGGCAGACAAACTAGAGGTGTTAAGTGGCGTGTCAGAGTGATTTGGTGCAGCTTCCAGCTCCTGCTCGGGAAGTCGCTTCTCCTGCACCGACCACCGAAACGCCGTGTTTACCGCTGTCCCTGAAACGCAGGCGTGACGAGCTCTTTCTGCCGCTCGCCATCCCGTGCTGACACTTCAGATCTCCTGCATGCAGCGTGGAGGAGCGGTGTCGTATGCTGAATATCAAAAGCCACACATCCGCCGGCGCTCCCTACCCGTCGGGACGTTCGGCTCTGATTTGTCACCGTCTGATTTGTCACGGTGCCAGTGACAATTTTCACCGGGGGGGCGCTTTATGCTCATGTGATTTCTCTTTTTAGGGATTCTGTGGAATAAATAAAATACTGGATGAAATGGTTAACAGCTAAAAAGACAGTGAACAAAGCACCGACACACTGCTTTGATTATATCCTCTCATGTCCTTCTTTTCCTCACACTCTGGCCACAGAGGACTCTTCCATGGGGAACTTTCTCCAGTCTGAGGCTGATGGATCCCACGGAGAGCGACGACGGTCCCATAATGTGGGTCAGACCAGGAGAGCAGATGATACCTGTGGCTGATATACCAAAGTCTCCTTTTAAAAGAAAACGGTGAGTACACCACAGCTTAGTGCACATTGCATAAACACATTCGCAGGTAAAGCCGGCCAATGTTTTGAATCCCCTCTTAAAACGCTGCTGTGAGCCAGACACATAATTTAAAAGGGTTTTTTTTGTCCCTATGAATTTTGTTTGTACTGCCTACAAGTCTCAGCGGTGTGTATTTGTGCGCGTTTGTGTGTGTGAACCGTAATGAGCCAGCTTGCCTCTGTACCCTCCACGCAGCACATGAGGACTGATTATGGAAAAAAAAGTAACAAAAACACACTCGCACATTTGAAGCAGCAGCCACAATGGCCACACGAAGCTTTGTTGTAGCCCAGCAGCTCCGGATGAAGCAATTACACCCTCTCTGTTTGTCTCTGTCACAGTGCCACTGGCGCTTACAGAGACACAAACACACACAATATCTGTGTGAGACCATGAGAAAAATGATGAGTGTGGGTGTTTGTTTGTGTGTGTGTGTGTGTGTTTGATGTGAGCGGTATGTGGCTCACCACTCAGATGAGATCATTGCTATGTTAATAGAGCCGACATCAGACGCTACTTCACGTGGCAGCCGGCCAAGCACAGGACAACGCACCACACACATTCCTCCCATGCTTCATTTACCTCTGTCTTGTCCCTGTTGATTGGTAATCATATCGGTGGTAATGTGTTGGATTTTTATTGACTTG
>OMNW01019973.1:31695-54108 GCA_900303245.1 Selene dorsalis | reverse complement strand
GGATGCTTCCTTATTAAATGCTTTTGTCCTGACAAAATGACACAGCATTTCTATGAGCACAGCGTGAGCAAAGGAGCTTTAATTGCTTCCTATACAGGGCCGACTTACTATGGCGCGTTGGTCCTGCTTCCGTAGTTTTTGATGTTAGCTGCTGCAGTGATCCCACAGACTATGATGGGTATCCCTCCGCCGATTAAATAGAACCTGTTGGAAAAAGCACAGAGAAGTGTTTCTGCTTTAGTCCTTCTCTTCTGCAGTATAACAAGTGAGTGCAAACTGGACACAGAGGTCCAGTGGTGTATCAGGTCCTCAGACTGACACCATGTGGCTGTTGCTCCAAGCCGCTCATTACATTACGAATGTCACCTGCTCTGTCCTACTTGCTGGTAAGAATAAAGATAGGTGTCTCGTATGTGGAGAAAGTGGACCACACACCTGATTATGTCAAAAGCATCTCATTTTTTTTTTTTAAGGAGAGTTGCAGTGTATGCTGGCATTACAAATGGTGGGACATGACTGCAAATACAGCTGCTGGAGACAGACAGCTTTAGTTTAACTAACCTACATAAGAAAAAAAAAACATGTACATGTAGATTTACAGTACAAGTTCAGTTCTGGCGTTGGGTTTGTTCACTTGATGGGGGTGTAAAATAGATACAATAGTATGTTAAGACTACCATAGCTGTAATTAACAACACTAGATCCAATTCCTTTGGTGGTGCTGCACATTGAATGTCACAGACAGGCAAATATAGTAAATATGAGAGCACTACATACAGTTTACTGATGTATTACATGAGGTCAGAGCAGCACAGTTGAGTTTTTAGATGCGTTTACCTTATATCACCAGTTGCAGGTGCCAATACTACCAAGTGTTACTCAAAACAACATAAACAAAATTCAGTAGTTCAGTTTAGACCGACCTCTCTGTTGTACTTTGAGAGTGGTGATGTCATACCTGAGCATAGGCCGTGGTGGCGGTGGAGGCTCGTCCAGCTCTTCGTAGCGCTTGGCCTTACGCGTTACCTGTTTGTAGATGTTGCGCGCTGTCACACCCACCCACAGAGCTGTAGCCAGGGTAGAATAGTGCAGCAAGATGCCCACCTACAAGAGATTGCACCATTATGCGGGTGACATTTACTGAAGTAAATAAAATGCAATCTTTCTCCTCTGTAAGAATGATTAAATGCTCCTGTTGTGTTTTATGGTTTCAGCAGTTAAAATAAAAATGCTGGAATGCAGAAGATTGGAGTAATTTTAAATGGCATTATGATCCTTGAGCAATCTTTGACCAAGTATGTCATCATCAGTCTGAGTTGAAAAATCACCTTATGAGATATTGCTTCATGCCAGAGGGGATTAAATAAATAAGCAAAAAGTTCTCTGCAAAAAAAAAATAAATAAAAAAATCATTCAGGTACTTTGTGCTATGAAAAATGAATGTGTCTCAATGCACCACACACCATGAGGGGTGGTGCAGGATTGCCTCCAGCCATGGAAATGATCTACTGTATCTTTCTGTGTATCTTTTACTATGCTTCCGCCAGTTTTATGAGTGGAACGAACTTTGCTACAGGCAACGTTTTCAACGTTTTTCCCTTGAAAGCATCCAAAGCACTTGTTCTTTTTTGACTGCTGACGATTAAGTCTGGAAGGGGGAGCACACACACGCAGCCGGGATGTGTGCAGGTGGTGTGTACTCACTGCTTGGCAGACGCTTGCGTAGCGTATCTGATTGATGCCCCCTACAAAGACCCCACAGGTGAGGGAGATGTGGAAGCAGAGGTTGACCAACATGTGCCAAAACTTGCAGCTCACACGGACAGATCTGAAAGTTGAGGACAAACACCCCAGAATTAACACAGAGATGTTGGTTCTGGGTATCCAGATACTACAGTATCACAATTGTTTTCATATAATCAGTCTTTCTTCAATATCATTATTATGAGTCTTGTAAGATCCCAATATTTTCAAGCTCTTATCAATTATTCTATTTGATTAGGGATGTTTGCTTCAATTCTAAACAACATTATTTTTTCCTAATTACATGAATATTTGGAATTAAACAGAGGGGAATGGGAGTTTGTAAGACATGAATGGGGGCAAAGATAACAATAATAGTCCTACTTGGTAAATATGGATCAAAACATAAACAATACAACAACAGCAGGTAAAAAGTCTTACCTGTGATGGTAGATGTAGCTAATAATGATGGTGAGCAGACAGAGGAGGAGTATTATAGTAGTGGCGTAGATGACTGGGTGCAGGGGCTGGATACTGGGAGAAAAATACTCGATGCTGCTGAGGTCCTGTATGAGAGAAGAGGAGAAGTCCACAGGTTATGTAATATTATTGGACATCGATGTACATCAAAACCTATGAATTCTACTGATTATATACACTACAAAGTGCTAGGTGCAACCTTTCATAGACAGTTTAATGGATGCTGGGAGGGTGGATAAGTGAAGATGGCTGTGGATTATTTTCAGAATCCTTAAAGCAAAAAAATGTCAGAAAAAAGAGTAATAGTTGTTATTATAAATTGAAATTATGAAGACCACCCTCACTGCTGCTTTGCCTCTTCCCAAACATCCTAGTAAACACATGATGAGTAGGAATGGTCCAATCAAATGTCCTACCATGAGCAAGCCATAGTTGCCGAGGGAGTTGCAGGATATAGTGGTGAAGTTGTCATGGTGGCCCAGGATGCGGCAGCCGTCGCTCTGCCATCCTCCCTGACCCCCCACCAGACTGAGGTTCCAGCAGGCAGACACCGCATCTGAGCCACGGGCAAACCGCCGCAGGGTGATGTTAACGGGGGTCCGCAGGGCATGTAGGGATATGCCATCTGATCCACAACACACACACACACACACACAGATGTGAGAATAAACAGGGAACGTGCTTTCTAGTTTTCATTTTATTGAGTGACAAATGTTAATTTAGCTGGAAGACGATTTGCTTCCTCTCATGCTGTCCAGTTTTGGCTGCTTCATGTGAATATTTTCAGATTTAGACTGTTTTAAAAAAAAGAAAAAAGAAACATTTATGACAATACCAAAACATTATGACTCACCTATCTTGGCCATGATGACGGGGGTGGCCACACTCCTCCTCTTCCCCCCATCAGCCAGCTGGGAGGAGTTGCCAGTGGAGGGGAAAAACTTGCCATTGCGGAAGCCCAGTAGGTGGAGCTTGTAGACTGTGTCCTCCGGCTGCCCAGGGACTGCAGCCTGGGTGAAGAGAGACTGAGGAAGCTGTAGGGAAGCTTCCACAATGGTGCTCTGTAAAGTGAAACCAAATGTTTTAGTTCATATTTTCAGTTTATTTTCAGAGTTTTGTAATTTATTGTTGGGGGTTTAGGTGTTTTGTTATGTTAAAGGAGAAGTTCTGTTTTTTGCAACCTGGACCTTATTTCCAGCATAAAATACGTTCATTTCACCCAGAGTTTCAGGGCAGATAATGCCTTACCTGCATTGTCGATGCCCCATCACCCCCATTATATGGATATATGTGGACTGTGAATGGATCTAAATAGTGTCCGAAGGACTCCAAGTTACACCAAAATTGTATGGGTGAGTAAATGAACGTATTCAATGCTAGAAATAAGGTCCAGGTTGCAAAAAAATGTAACTTCTCCTTTAAGCAACAGAGATTTTGTTTTATATAGTAACATGATGAAATCAAATCCAAACACCACACTTAATCCTACCCCAATGATTGAGTGAACAAATAGTGATTATCTCTGGCAGCTGACCTTGTGAAGGAGGCTGGAGAAGGAGCTAGTGGTGTTGCATTTGAAGGTGAGCTGGCGGTCCTGAATGGGCCTCTGGAACAACATGCAGGTCATACCATTCCAGTCTCCGGCCCTGACTGTATGGGCCTCCAGTGCAATGTTGAGGGACGTCTGGAAGGAAATGGGATCGGCAAAATATGATGTAAATCCTCATGATACAAAATGTCAAATTGTAATGTGACAGCATATGGTTAACTGGACAAACCAGGGAGAAGGCTTGTGCTGTTGCCAGACGGTAGACGGCAATCTTCTGGAGGCAGGTGATGATGCGGGAGCAGGCCGTGGCTTCCCGCTGAGCCATCCACAGCACCCTCTCGTCAGCCAGCATCAAGTTGCTCGCCACGCTCACCATCACCTCACCGAGCTGGGAGACAATAAAGAGCACAAGAGAAAACACACATATGTTAAAAAAAAAAAAAAAAAAGAAAAGCAAATATTGACTTAGCAGCAACACAACATGACATACTCCAAATGATTTAAGTGGGAACATAAGAAATGCGAATGTTTTCTACCAGCATCTTGTTCTTATCAAGCAGCACTAAATACATGCTTGAGGGAGATGCCTGACATGGCCCCTTGTTGTAGTTAAATGACTATTGGAAACACATTTCAAGCATGGTGTCATCCGGCTAGCCTTTCATATGCTTCATAATCCCATTTGTGCTTTCCCACAGCACTTAACAACATGGAACTCAACAAGAAACTCCTTTACTTTGATTTGTTTGAGTGTGTTGATCTACAGCTGTGCCTTAAGTCATGACCAGACATCCTCTCTCATTAAACAACATGTCAACAAACAGCTGTTGAACATTAATCTGTTTGTCCTTGGACAGGGTAATACGCCAAATGAGTGTGTCACGCTCTGCCTTCGATGCAGCGCTTCTTCTGTCACTTTCCTTCTGTTTTTATTCCAGCACTTACATCTTTAAACTTCTCGACAAACTTGCTAAACTTCTCAATCATCTCCGCTACGAAGATGATGTCCATCTTGTCAGAGAAGTTGGCCGCATCGACGGTGTAGACCAACAGACGGCGAGCCATGGGCACCACACTGCTCTCGTTTAGAGGCATCTATAGCAGAAAGATATAAAGAATAGAATTAAGTTTTTTTTGTTAAAGACAGCTTCTGTGTTCAAAGACAAGGAGAAAATAAGAGTGAAGTCAGGTAAAGGAAACTCTGATAGAGAAGGTAAAGAGATACAATAACACATGTACGGGTGAGGAAATGACACGCTGACCAGCTCAATACAGACCTGGTTGATGACATAGAGAAATCTGGTGACATCTTTCTGGAACTGGCAGCGGGAGTAGTCGTCCTCCGCCCACAGCCCGTCTCGATCACAGAGGCGCCATGCCCGCTGCTCTTCACCTGAGCTCCCAGAGTAGGTGCCTGCGCTTGATGGCAGTCTGTTGCACGGGAGGAAGGCTTTGATGCCTGCCAGGGTGCGTGGCCACCTGAAAGGAGCCAATCTAATCAGTCTACTTGTTTCCATTCCTGAGTCATGAAATGTTCTTATTTCTTTGTGCAACATGAGCCACAATGTTTGTAACATGACTCACAGCACAGAAATGTATTAACTATGGCTTTGACCATGAAGTCATACATATGTTTAACCACAAGGGGGGGCCACAGTGCTTGACATGACAGCAAGGAAACGTTCCCAATACATGTAATGCTTTCAAAATACTGGTTCATACTTGCCACTTTGAGAGAATGGATCTATCTGCACACTTGTATTCAATTTGGAAGATAACAGGGTCAAACTAACAAATTAAAAGCACACATTGTTTATGACTAAGCCTCTGCTCAATAAGACATTTAGGCCAAATTGAAACAACGTGGAATGACTGAAGCTGTGGGTTGCCTGCAAAAAGTTCTTTAATTACATAATGATTTGTGGTGGAGAAGTCAAAATCCAATCTAATGTGATATTCGGGCTCTTACATCAGAGAGGGTTCCCTCAGTTATTGGTGTTCATTGAGTAGCAGTGTCTGGCTTTTGTGTGCTTCCACTCACCTGAACTCTCCCTTGTTGTTGGAGATGCGTTCAGGCGCACAGTACTTGGCGGAACTCTCCAACACCACAATGTGGACAGTCCTGGTGGTGTTGCCCCTGCTTGTCCAGATGCGACACTCCCAGTTCCCAGTAAAACCAGGCTGGATGTTGGAGATGGTCAATGCGCTGAAGAAAAAAGAAGAGAAAACTTGAGATACATCTGCACAACTTCCAGTCTGGCTCAGATAAAGCTGGAAAATAAAGTTGCTGATAAGCTGATAAAATTTTTTTCTGAAGATAAACAAAGTTGCAAACATGCCACTGCTTCAAATTTCCCATACAATGCCAGTGAGAGTTTGATGTGAATATCATCATACCTGGCAATCAGGGAGCAGTTTTGCACCATGCGCTTTTCTATGAAGATGCCCTGGGCAGCGTCGGGCTTGACCATGCGGCCGTTCTGGTACCACAGCACCTGCATGTCCTCGGCCACGAAGGAGGCCTGACACTGGAACGGCAAGCTGTCCCCCTGGAAGACGACCTGACGCTGGGACGGAGTGAGCTGGAAAGAGGGCAGCTCAAGAGGAGCATCTATGGACACCAGACATCATTTAGGAAACAAGTCAGTCATTTTCGGACAGAAAAGTAATTTGTTTGCTCCATATTGGTCACTAATCATTTTCAACACCATTTATTCTGGATGCAATGCCACTTTGTTTCAGACGTGGCCTTTTCTGGACACACAGTGAAGCTTAAACAATGTCCTGAATCCTTAAGTGCTATTTGCCATTCATGTCAGGCTCTGGCTCTTGCTAGATCTATGCAGTGTATTTCATAATTCCTCACTGTGTTGAGTGCCAAACTGATAAGACATGAGCAAGTACAAACAAAGGCAGCAGTGCGGGCCACAACCCTTCTCTTATCAGTCATGTCATTGCACAAACCCCTGGTCCCAAGACACCAGCCTAACTGATACCAAAACTGAGAAATTAAAGAGACAGTGCAAGATTTTGACACTGCAATCTGTGGAACTCCTCAACATGAATTATTTCAACCTTTTACAGTCTGAGACTGGACAGGAGACACACTGGATAGAGTCACTAAAATGATGAATAACTCTGTTCCAGGGTGATATCTTTGAGCCGTGGTGAGTCTATATATGTATGAGTGCAAATGTACGTTTCTGTTTGTGTGTCCCTACCACAGGTGAGGAGCTCCGGCCTGACGGAGGTCATGAGCTGCCCCTGAAGAGACTGCGGATAGGAGCACTTTGTGTTCTTGACTGCAATGTTCTTGTCTTTGATCCAGCGCAGCAGCCACAGAAGGTTGCAGTCACACAGCAGGTAAGGTGTCTGAAACTCCCTGTGTCAGTGTATGGAAACGCACAAAGTTGAGTGATGAAGCACTAACAATTATCGAGTCATGTGACAGGAAGCTATTGGCTTGATGGAAGACCATAATTATTCTGTCATATTTTATGACTTATTTTATTTTTATGACATATTTTATTTTAGATTTTATGGCAATACAGTTTACAGTTTACAATTGCATTATGGGTCCATGGTAAGTATGCAGATGTCGCAATCACATTGAGGGCCTGCATGTGATTTTAGTAAACAGCAACTAAATGGTTCCTATCATACTTACAGTGCCTTCAGGGACACCAAGCTGTCAAAGGTCCCCTGAGCCAAAGAAGAGAACAAGTTCCCTGAAAGATTCCTGCAAAAAAAAAAGGAAAAAATGTTATCAAATGAAAGCCGATTACAAAAAAGAAATGATTCAGAAATATACTAATGACTTACAGTCTGATCAGACTGGTGAGGCCTTTGAAGATGTCTATGTTCAGACAGCCGATGCTGTTGTTGGACAAGTCTCTGCAATACACACAGACAAAAAGGTTTCTGATTTGATTTCTTCCACATTTCAGAAACAACATAACATGGCAGCTTTAATGTCAAAAACACCAGCAATTAGCAAGTTACATTAAATCAGGAAATGTATAGATGTTAAGATAAGCCACAGAAAATCACATCATATGAAGAGAAAAATGGGGAAATGGAAACAATGTTTGAACTGCCGAGACATTTCTTAAAGCCAACTGTACCAGAAGCAGGTTGAGGCAGGGAGCCCAAATATTCAGCTGACAGGTTTACAATTTTCAAGGTGATTTTAGATCATGTCTGTATGGGCCCCCGGGGGGAGTTACACATCAAAGGCCGAGTAACACCCTGGGAGGTGATTAATCACCTGTGATCAACGTCAAAAGTGTGTGTTTCTCCTCTGGATGTGACCTGACATGATGTCTCTGGCAAACATCAGATAAAAGTGTCTGAGACTCCTGACGCCTGACAAAAGGACCTCACAGGGAAAAGACCATCTACCCTGTGTGAATTACGCCCAGTGTGCAAACATGCTAGGAAATGTCTGCAGAGAGGGAACATTCGCTGGAGGATCCAACTCCTGTATCCTCTGATACCAAGCCCACAGGCAGAAAAAGTTTCGCTCCCACAATAAGTTCTTTTATTTAAAATGGTGAAAACATTTCACAGTCCCTCTTCTGACCTATAAATGCCATTCAAATGTAACAATCCACAAAAAGGGAACATCATTGGTTTAAGTACTAGCAGCTCAGTTAAACCAAATGAGCTGCAGACACTGCTCCATTTTAATAACCGCAAACCAAAGGGTTGTGTTTCAATAGCCAGTTTCATGTTGGACCTAGAAATAAGTTTGTTGAAAAAAAAAACAAAGAAACAGAAAAATATCTTTTATCTCCTTCCATCCATTTCTATTTGCAAAACAATGAGGTGGTTATTTAGTTAAATATATTTTTCCTAAACAGAACCCTCTTTTTTATTACAATGTTAGTTTCTTGATTGAAAGCAGAAGATTTTTGACACTTCAGGGTAGCAGATCAAGCTGGAAATACAACACTGACATGCTCCAACCTTATTACCTTGTTGTGGAGAACATGTCAGTGAACAGTTGCCTGCTTACACGCTCAGCAGACATGCAGCAATATTGGCATTCAAGTGGAGTCCTGCCTCTGACAGCCTGGTGAGGGCATTCGATTCTGAATTCAATATCCTCTCTCCTTTCATCTTTGTTTTGGTCTCCACCAACTTCTGAAGAACATAACCCACCTGCTAAATGTTCTCAAAGGTAGTTGCTATCTTTGTCTGTTTGACACTTTGTACTGGGCAGGCCATGAATGCTGGCTTTAGCAGAACTTTTTTTTTTCGCTGCAGCTGAAAACAAAGTTGACGAGGGCAGTGAGAGTGAAGCAAAAACAATAAGGCCCTCAAACACACCATAAAGCTATGAGGAACTACAGAGCCAGAAGATAATGATAATATCTAATAGTTAAAATACAGATTGATACAAAGCAACCAGTCATAGAGGCTCACAAAGCACCTTGACGGCTGCTCTGTCACACATATCCCTGAGTGAAGGATCCAATCATTGGAAAAAGCCACGAACAGAGACAAGAGCTCTGAGAGAAGAGACATATCTTTACCTCAAACCACCAGCTAAAGTGTATCCTGGGGTGCTCGAGGAATGTGATACTGACACAAAGTGATACCTGGAAAATCACTGTCAGGCATATGCTAACATCCAAGCATTTCTATAATTATTGGTGTTGCTCCTTAAGGTACCAGCTGGGGAATTTACTGTGTGAGGTTATTAGTTCCACTTGGAAGAGGAGAAAAAGCCGCCTTTTGCAGGCTTGCCAATTTTAGTGAGCATTGTGTGTCAGGGGAAGGATAACACAGGAACAGTGAGCAGGGGATGGAGGGAGGGGGCTCCCCGAGCTAAAGGCATACTTGCTTCTCACTTTATCGCCTGGATTCTAATACTAGACTTACAACTACATCCAGGGACTCAAGACACTGTTATTGCTTTCATTTGCTTTTACTGTGTTGAGAATCTTTATATATTTAAATCATTAAATTTTGTTGAACCCATTTCTCAACTCAAGTCTCCACTTTCCATCTGATCTTCCTCGTCCACTAATATTCCATACCAGAGACTAATCTCAAACACGTCTTTGAGCTGCAGGCATGTAGCAAATTAACAACACAGAGGCCAGCTTTACTGCAGCGCTTCAGTTGTCGTGGATGATATGAGGAGCAAAAATAGCCCAATGTGATTAGGCGCGAGCAGGGCCTGTTCAGCTGTTGGCGGAATGCGGAGTAAAGAGGGCTGAGGCCCGAGGAATCCATACAGTGTGAGAGACGGGGTGTTTTGTTGTGTATTACTACATCTCAAACTGGATGGAACTAGTGTGTGCGTACACTGCGAGGGAAACACTGGCCTCTCCCCTGAAGGTGTAACCAATAGGGCAACGAAACCCAGAAAACTGGGACCAGGTGACTGCAGCTGGATCAGATGTCTTTTGTAAATGGTGCAAATGGAGAGTTCTTTTTCTTCCTGGAGACCTAGATTTCAGAATTTACTCCACACAAATGTTGATATGTTTTTCACAATTCACTCCTGAACTTAAAATGTTGAAAACTTAATGGTGAACTCATTACAAGTATATCTATGCCTGTGAAACCTTTCGCTGAGGACCTTGGCCTCAGGCAGAGCTTTTTTGGAGTCACGATGTGATGATATGCTCAGAATATTTACATGTGGTGTAAATATTTTTGGATCCAGTTGCACTTACATCTAAATAGAATTGGACTGGAGAATTCCAGTAGAAGTCAGTATTTTTGTTTGTTCTCTGTGTAAATGTTTATCAGCTCCAGTGTTGGTGAGGCAGTAATTGATTTACAGAGTTACTTCTACCCTCTAGAATGGATCCTCTACTTAAAGATGTACTGACACAAAAGCAGTCTAATTAAACAAGACTAATGTCTGATGTGTAGAAGCCATATTGTCCAAACTTGTACAACCATGAGACGGCTACAGAAGTCACTCCTGTCACATGTAAGATGAACAGATGTGAACAGCATCTGAGAAGGACACGGTACTGAGGAGGGAGGTAAATTAAACTGGCCAAACTGATGTCAGGGGTAAAGATATGGTTCAAAAGAATGTGCTGAAGGTATGTTGGATATATTTGGGATTTTTTTTTAAACTGGCGAGTCTCTTTTAGGTGATCTATGAAAAACGGGGGGAAAAAAATAGTGTGGATGTGCTGCTGCAGATGCCAGGGCCTGATGAAGAGCTTCTATGTTTACATTCCCAGCGTCCAGCACTGCCTCACAGTCTCCTTTGCTCGTCTTCTCTCTTCCGCGCTCCCTCCCTTTCACAGTCGAGTGAGTGACGACTACCCTTTGAAATTAGCCGAGATGGGCGGTGGGGCCAATTAAACTTTGTTACCCTCAGGCTAAACCAAACTGCGCTCTGGAACAAGCATTACCACGAGAAGTTGCAGATCACTGTGCGTTGATACGGAAAGTCTTTATGAATAGCGTGTGTGTGAGGTGAAATTTTAATATGCGGAGGACATATAGGCCAGCATGGATCGGTGTGTGGCATGAATATGCATCGAGGAGCAGCGGGGGGGGTGGAGGGGGGAGTCTGAGCCAAAGAGCTGACTGCCTTCCTGTCTCGCTCTTGCTGCTCCACAGCAGCAGCCAAGCTCAAGTTTGTGTTGGCAGCGACTGGGCACTGTCGGATGATTCCAATTCATGCTGTGTTCCTGCTCCCTCTCTCTCTCTCTCTCACGCACGCACATACACATGCGCGCATGCACAAAGGGAAACACACAAATGTACACTTCGGCAAACGCAGTCTCTGACCTCCCACACTCACACACCACACATCCCAGATGGACTCTCGCTTTATGTATTCTCTGCAAATCGAAATTATCCTCAGATGATATTCATGGATATACCACACACCCACACACCCACACACACCCACACACACCCACACACCCACACACACCCACACACCCACACACACACCCACACTTACATCTCTCCCTCTTCACGCAGCTTTTTCCAAGCGTGTGAAAGTATATAAGGCCTCGTGGTGTCTGCAGCGGTTTCTGGCAGAAGGCCAGACCAAACATGGCAGTAGAAATAGACTGCTGCTTGACTATGCTCCCTTATGGACACTGGATACACACTAGATCTACTAGATCACGCACAGCACATTTTGTAGATAGAAAAGCTATAGCTGCTTTAGACAATATACTAAACTACAAAACAATACATGTAATCAATAGCACAGCACAGCCCAGGTATGATATTGACTGCTGAACTATGGTATTTGCAAAAAGCTGTTGAACAACTACACAACAGTTCCTCCCAATTTAAAATACCAAAAAGAAAATGGCTTTAACCACTTTTCAAAATGACAATCACGGGTTTAACAGAGGAGGCACTGAACAAACTTCATCTCTTCAGACACAGTTTTCATAAAAAAAAAAAAAAAAAACTATTCTCACATGGCACATTAAATTAAAGTGAGTACTCCAAACAAAAAAAAGCTGGAATTTGGAGCTTTTGGTTGGAATAATAAAAAAAAAAAACACCTCAGTGAAATCCCAGAGGAGCTGAATGTGAGAATGTAGAGTACAAACATACACACACACACAGAGGAACCACACTAAAAAAAGACAGTGAAGCTGCATGAGCTCCAACACTACTCACAGTCTTTTTAGTGCTGGCAATCCAAGGAAGGCGCCTGGTTCAATTCGACTGATCATGTTACTCCGCAGGTCCCTGTGAGGATAAAAACAAAGAATTGTAGATCACATAAACTATTCAAAAACAGGATTAAATGGTGAAACTACAACAATTTTGCTAATCAATTAATCATTTAAGTGATCATTTGAAGGAAAAATGTTTTTGAACACTTCACATCATAGCTATTTTTCACTATTTCCTGACAAAACAGTAGAAACAAAATGAATTCCAGTTCATTATGTAATGGAAGAGATTCAGACAGATCGAGGCCCCAGTCATTTTTCTCTGCTGAACTTAATTGTAACAGAATGATACAGGTGCACTGACACACAAACACAGGTGAGTGGTCTTGCACGCTTTTAGTCCTTTGAAAACATACACCCTCCCTCCCATCATTACTACATAGCTGCTGTCACACACACACACACACACACACTCTTCTGGTTCAAAGGCTTTTGGTCAGAGAATTCCTGCAGTGCTCACCTGTGCTGGCACTGCCTAGTCACTCATTACAGTGGAGGTTCAGGAGGATTTCCAGTCACCACCTGAACCCACACAAAGGGCCTCTGGGTAACTCTGACTGTTTGATGTCAAGGAGCTGTCATCTGAGGGAGGGTAGGTGGCCGCAGATAAGTCATAGACAAAAAATCTATTGCTTGTTATAAAGCTTTTGATCTAAGCTAGAAAGACCTCGTGGAGGAGCAGTAAGAGAGAAAATGAGGAGGCAGGACTTATCCCAACTCGACCCTCATAACCAGTGTGAGTGGTTGTGTGATGGACGCACACACAAACATTAGTTGAGTCTACTAATTTGCTTGTTGTTCAAGCAGCTTCGTTCCAGTGTATATACTTTGCTTGTTGATGCAGTTGCTCCAGTTGAAATAAAGCAGGACACAGACACAATAAGCAGCCGTCTCCTGTGTCCAAGTTCAGCAGGAGTGAACTGATGAGTCAAGAGAAAACATCTCCACTGCTGTTTGACTCAGCGGTCAGATGTGCAGGCCACAGAGCCAGCTTTATGACGTCAGAACAAAGAACTCTGGCGTTGGTTACAGATTATCGCTCTCACTTGTGTTACTAAACGTGAGAACTGAATAAATTTAAAAGAAAAAAAAGAAATTTAAAAGGGGGAACAAACTTTTGTTGTCTAAGTTTCCATTTCAACAAGGATGTTTATAGAATCTTGAACTCATTTTAAAGGAGCACAGTTATTGCATGACATGTGCTGGTGGTCTTTCAGTCACATTAATAAACATAAAAAACTGTCTGGAGTACCCACTGCTACTCACAACAAGACTACTTGTGAATAATATATGGGGAGTCACAGGGAAGCGGTCCATGCTTAACCATCCATAACTGCTCTTCAGAATCCAAAAGACCACTGACCACACATGACCTGGCACCTTTTAAATCTTCAATTCGCAGAGGGGGGAAAAAATGCCAGGTTTCCTCAGAATGCTCGAATTGAAATAGCTGGCTGAATATTTCAGAGTCCTTTCCAGAGCTGTTCTTGAACTGGCGCCACACTAAAGGGCGGTTTTGCAGCTGCTGCCATTTTTAGGGGGCACACACATACTGTCTTCCAAAAGGTGTTGTTCGTGTTAAAATTACAACACATGCAACTTGAAGAAAGGTTTCATTGAACTCCTCCACCCAAGTTCAGGATCAGTTTCTGCAGGGTTTAATATATATATATGGACTTGCCTGGCATGAGGCTGACATTCCCATAGGGGAAAGGGAGAGACTGGTAACATTAAACAAGCCTCCAGATGAACAGAATGATGGATGGCTTTGTATTCATAGAAATTACACCCTTGAAATCCCATTTTAAAAAAAAAGGAAAAAGAAAGAAAAGAGATCTTCTCAACTCAGAGACTACGTAACTTTTGGAGGGAACAGGGGGCAATTACAGCATAACACTCCCTCTTGTGTCGTAATAAAAAAAACAACAACTTTATCCTTATTATTTCATGTTTGACGGGACAAAGACAGAACTAACTCACAAAGTTATACATCTTTGATTTATTCTATTATTGTATATTATATATGACAGTTTGCCAACTAGTCCCCGCCTGTACTCGAGTCATGATTTCAACTGCTCATTTGTAATGAGCTCCCTTTAATCCCACTGGTTAAGTAAAGTGAAGCCTCCTTTCAAACATGTACTGGGAGCACTATAGTGATGTCCACTTAAAACCTGCTTTATATTTGTGTATAACTTGCTTACACACCTTACTTCCATGTGCATTGTGCCATTTCTGAATAGACAACAATCAGCTCCTCAGAAAACACCACACACTGGAGCCGTTATCCGTGCTCCCTTCGCCACAATGAGCATTCCTCCACAGCAGCGGATTTAGCAAGGAATTAGCATGTTGACCGCCGCCTAGCTTGGCTCCCATTTCTATGAGGAGAGTGATAATGGGGGATTCTGTGTGGCTTATTTCCAAGCAGGGACACCTTTTGCCCCAAACAAAACACAGCGGTCTCCACAGTTACTTTGCGATTTCACGCAGAGCGCCAGATAGGCGTAATCGATTCTTTACCCCTTTCTGGGGCTCACAGCCAGCTGCTGTCTCAGTCTTCACGGCTGCATATAGGCAGGCCAAAAGAGGGAGACTTTCTTTGTGGGTGAAGAAAAAAAAAGTAAAGCTGTGAAGGCCGAGGGAAGGAGGGGTTGAAGATGGAGAGCCTCGGTGCATTCAAACAGGCTCATGCAGCATGTTTTTTTCTCCTTTTCCAGAGTTTGAGGAGAAAAGAAGGGGAGTGTGAGGGAGACTGAAGGTGAGAGGGAGGGAAGAGGAACATTTCAGAGAGGGAAAGGCTTCAGCATGCAGTGTGTGTGAGTGAGTGTGTGTGTGAGGGAAGGCTACTGTTGACACCTCTGGCCTAGCTTGGCCTCATTACAATGACAAAAGCAAGCAAGCCATCTAGCAACATCGCTTCACTGGTTGAGGGTGGATGGGAGCGGGGTGGGGTCTGCGTCAGGCACAATGGGAGCTGCTTTTGGAGGTAAACTCGCCTGTGGATTGATGCAACGACAGGCAGAACAGAGTTTACAGCCAAATCAACTGGCCATTCACAGAAAAGGCACATGAGTGCCTTCAAGGCTTTCTTGGTGGAGAAAGATCAAAGCTCTCTTTTTACACATTCAGCACACAGATGTTTTTTTTTCCTTTTCTTTATCCTGTAGGCCTTAGCTCTAAAAACTAACATCTGAGCACACAGGGACTTTTCCTGCAAGCCCATAAACAATCCAGCCCTATCTAGTATCATCAATGTGGGAGTCAACTCAAGAAAAGTCGTGCAGGAGAATTTTACACAACAAGCTGTGAACACAGAGTTTAAAAAGAGAGAAAATACAGCAGGAGCTTTATACAAGTAGTGTGCAAAATCTAACTTTACAAGCATGTACCAGCAGGAGAGTCACATGCTGGGTTTATCACGCAAGTCTAACAAACCTGTAGGCCTGTGCAAGTCAGGAGAGCTTTGCTAAAATAAACATTACCTGAGCACGCAGCATAGTGTGTGGTGAATAAATTCAGTGGGGATTTGTGATCAAAAATCAATATTTGAGCCTAAATCTTCTTGCAGAACGCACACCACAAGGCTAAATGTAGCCATTATGGCCTCTGCCTGAATCTCTGGTCTTTTCACCCGGACCGAAAAGAATGACAAGGGAAACATGCCCTTAGAATTCCATATCAATGCAGTCATGTGTTATTGTAGCCTTGGGTAAAAGCACAGCCATTAATGGTCTGGTTATTTTATCTCCATGAAGCCATTCCAGAGTGATAAATCACCCGTGGCCCATATGTGCAGGCCCACGGCCATTTTCTTGAACTCTCTGCAGGAAGGAAACACAGGTGATGACAATCTCATCTCCAAAAAGCAGAGTCATATGGCATGATCAGCATCTCGCCATTGTTTCAGCAACCCCAGAGAACATATGCACACACACACACTCCAATAAATGTCTTCACTCTGCAGGACTTAATTCCTTCTCCTCACAGTTTCTGCTGACAGAGTGCAGAGACTTTCCACACTTTAAATACCATTACTAAACCCTGGAGAAGCAATCAGGTTGTCTTATGTTTTACACTCAGCAAGAGAAAAGCGGGCTCCATCCCCAGAATACCCAAGCAGCTGTATGTCCAGAGCATGTCACCAGGCAGACACCAACCAAGCCCGGGGGCCGTGCCTATAATTAGCCTTTTCTAGTATGATCTCCAGTCCTCCACCATGGACTGATATACTTGACTGAGGCAAAGTGCTGCGTGGATGCCTTCTCATTTTCTATGACCTGGATGTTCCACTGGCACCAAGCCAAAGTGTGTTTTACAAACCTCCTGCTCCACAAGCCAAGGCTTCACTTGTAGAGTGATGGATGGCTCATGCTAATGCACTGGGGAATATAACGTGAAATACAGTGAAGGTATTTGACTGTAACATAAAGCCCACTGGTGACTTCTGACAACGTACACCCTATATATCGACTTTCCAAGATGGAATCAACTTTTAAAAGACTGGATGATTTCTTTTATTAAAGTGTAAATTTTGATCCAAGCGCTGATTTCAACTGCAAAATACCAAGTTCTACTTTAAAATGTACAAACTGAAAGTTCAGGCATGACTTAAACATTGATGCATTTAAAAAAGGACGAATACTTACAATTTTTCCAATGTAAACAATCCAAAGAAGGATCCATTTCTGAGCTCTTGAATCTTATTGTTGTTTAAAATTCTGTGGAGGGAAAAATATGTGTAAATACAAAGCAACAGAATAAAAAAGGACATGATATTTTGCATTAAAAATTCAGTTGTATTATCATCAGTGTTTGTATGGTGTGCAACCGCTCATTAGTGCTTGTGACTAATTTTATGTTAAGTATTTAATATTTTTCAGTAGATGGGGTGTTTGTTAACTTTTCACACTGTGACAAATTGAATAGAGACCCACATTTAATGTCTGAATAAACAACACTTTTCTGATAGGGGGGAAAAAAAAAAACAGTCGCAGTGTTGAAAACATCAGCAAGGAATGTGCGTTAATTAAATCGTGAAGGTGGATTCAAAAGGATCTAGTGTCTTACAGCAACAAATGAAATGGTGCCACACTGCTACTTGTTGACAGATAACACTATTAAGTCTCACTCTTTGTCCTCCAGCCACACTTAAGCCTGCAGTCACAGAACGCTACGCTACTGCCAGGAAAAGATCAGAAGAAAAACAACTTGAAACGCGGCCAGGCTTTTTCTTTCATGTTAAAATGGCTATCATCTGAGCACTCTTCAGACAGGTAGCCAAAATGAGATAAAGTGTTATGAAGCCTCTCTGATTTCAACAGCTAAACACACATCGTATTTTGATCTGTAGGAGAAGTGACTCACTCAGGATCATTTCTCATGGCCGTCACATTATTTTAATAATGAGAAATCCAAGTGTTTGATCAAACGCAAGGTCACGGCCATGAACTGGCATCAAATCCCTGCAACCAAATCTTTGATCACCTTCAGATAACTAAAAGGAGCCTTCTCTGAGTATTTTGTTGAAGGGACACCAAATCAAAAATGATTTAAATTAGATAAACTATGCTACGTAGAACAAATATGCACAATGTAAGGAAACACAGAAGTTAACCCGAGGCACTCCTTGCAATGCCTTTCAATACAAACAAGTACACTTAATGTTAAATGAGAAAATATGTCATCGTTTTAAACTTTATGGCCACAGAAATAAAAGAGAGCTGAGAAAACCTTCAAGTCCATGTGTGAATTCTTGATTGCTTCCTCCATGGGTTATAAAGCAGATTTCATGATCCACTTTATTCCTGGTGCATAGCACAAGCTGATTCACTGCACACAAAACTGCACAGTAAAGCTCCACTCTCTGCACCCATGTCCCCTAAAGTTCAAGTCTTTGCTCCTAAACTACTCTCAAAGGATCTGGGAAATCAATAGTGCTGTTAACTCCCAGCAAAAAAAACAAAACAAGCAGGCACTTGTGGTTAAACATGTTTCTGGCCAGCAGGGAGGGGATGTGGTGGGTGACATACATGCTAGTGGCACCCACAATCTAGGGCCAGATTGGAGTCATTATGGGGTGTTGAGGGGTTGTTTTATTACAGGGTTGGACAGAAGAGATTCATTGGAGATTTGCTGATTGGCTCGCTGCCACTCAGTGAGAGAAGAGAGAGAGAGAGTGCACACAAACAGTTCCAGCATCCACATTGGGTGTTTTGCAGCCTCGTGGATGCTGAAACGGCAGATGTTAAAATGCAGCCACGTTCCAGGCTGCAAACTCCATCACTGCCTGTGTGTCTGATGATATAGGCAGAAATGCTGGACGTTCCAAGAGCGCAGTCACGAAAGTCTCATTTATACTGAAGAATATCTGGCATACCAAATGGATGCATTTACCATGAGGGCTTTGTGCAGAGCAGGGGAGGGGACAAAAACACTTTACACTGTGGCAGCAATGCAGAAAAATACCAATTTGAGGTAGCTCCTAATATGCAGGAGCTGACGCAGTGGGCAGGAACTTTTTTATCACAACCACCGAAAGCAGATAAAGAGGCAACACTTAGATTTGACTGACAACAAGCTTTTCATCCAGCACAGTGAGTGAGCCCTTTGACAGGGGCAAAGAGAGCTCACAGCTACATTATGTAATGTCGTGACATCAAAGTATGGAAAATCTTAACAACATCTCCCTAATAGGAAAAATGTAATGGCAAAGACGTGGAGTGGTCACAAGTATGTGCTCACCATTATTGACACCAGGTTATTTGAGGCTGCACGAAGCGCAGACTGGCCTTTCATCATCATGGAAAGTTGTATAATTGGGTTTACAGGGTAAATAATGAATTTTAAACAACATGTCTTGGGAATCACTCAGACCTGGCTGCATAAATTCACATTTCTAGCCTTGTGACTCGACAGGTTGTTAAAATGAATCTGTGAAAGAGCTCTCTGGAGAGCCATGAGCCCTTATCTTGCCCTCTTTACATCCCCTCCCTTCTTTGCATGCTGTGCCCTACTTCATAAGCCTCATCCTTCCCCCTTGCTCATGACAGGAGTGTGGCCACCGCATGTTGGAAACTGCTACAGCTGCAAAACTACTTGTTTACACTCTTGCATCGGTGACCAAGCAATACCACTGCTCGCTATACGCAACCAATACATGGAAAACAAACCACAAATCTGCATGTAGATCATGGCCATATAACCACCAGCATGTCCACTGCCCTGAGGACGTCTGCAGCGAGCCCGTCTGCTTCCTCGCTGTCTGTCTCTGGACGGCGGCCTGAGGTCTACAGACTGGGGAATCGTCTGTGGAATTTCTTTGGGCAAGGCCTCAAACGATGCAGGAGGGGAGTCTCCCTTATCTTGATGCATAGATAAGACCTGCTTGAGCTCAGGCCAAGAACAAGCTGCAGGGGGATACGACTGAATCTCACATCCTGTCTCCTGATACAGATGCTATAAATCTCTATGACATTTATGGAAGAGCTGTCTCTGAAACCGGAATTTCTACACTGAGTAATATAAAATGCACTGGCCTAGATTTTTCAATGTGCCTTCAAACTGAGTAAAAATGACACTTCTGAAGGTAGTCCGGAGTTCTTTTTCACTTAAGAAAATACACCTTTGAAAGCAACCGCCTCTGGCTGTGGGCACATTATCCAGAGAGGACCTCAAAAAAAAAAAAAAAACGACCAGTCACTACGCACTCCAGCACAGAGACGTTTTAAGAACAAAGCTAAATGGTGCTCTCTCAACACTTTCTTTACGCTCAGGAGGCTTTCAGACAAAGAACTCCCAAGAGCAGAGAGCTGTAACTCTTCAACAGGTTTTCAAATGAGTTTCAGGCTGTAGTGGAGCTCATAAAATCCCTTCTGGAGTGACTTCCTCTGACTACAGTGGATGGAAAAGTGGGCCTGGGCTCAGGTGGAAAAGGGAAATGATTCAGTGGCGGAGGTGGTTTAACTTGCCATGGTGATTCGTGCAGTTATCTAGTGCTTTTGTGTGCCACAGATGAGTAGTATGAAGCTTTGTCTGCAGTATTTGAATCTATATACAAGAATGAGCACCGAGGGATAGGAAAAAGCTTTTGCAAGGACTTTTGTTTTATATGTCAGTAAGGTAATGTAAAGTCCTTTAAAGGAATTCACTCACATTTGGGGAAACTAATGGGGTCATACAAGTCGTAGGCCTCGCAGTATCCTCTTTCACCATCTAACAGGCTAAGCCATTAGAGCGAGGTATTCAACTTATAGCTTTCTGGCTGGATGGATAACGGCTCCCACCATGCAAACAGTCAGATAAAAGAAGACGAGTCATAAAATCAACATAGACCAGAAGGTATCACAACAGCATGAGCTCATGTCTACAAACTAAACTCAATTGCTTGTCTGGTTTTAACTGGGACTTTGTGCAACCTGGCAAAGTCAAAGCTCAACAGACCTGCAAAATTAAAGGCTGTGAACTGACTAAATGTGCAGCTGTCAGTGCTTTGCTTTTGGGAGTTTGCTTTCTTCTGCAAACACTACAGACCTACTATGAAAAAACACAGGAGCACCTCTTTTGGACCACTGGCAAAACAAATCCTCTCAGGACACGCATGACAGCAGGCACCTGTGTTTCACTTACACAAGCACTTCAAAGGCCCCCAGCATGACACAGTATCTTTTTTTAATGCTGGCTAAACAAATGCAGCGATTGACAGACAGACCGATGTGTCTGTTTTAATGCACATTTTGACTGCTCCACAACTCCAAGACAGTGAGGTCTCAGGGAAGCCAGGCGAGAATGTAACTCTAACTCCCAGTTTGCGCTGCTGTAAAACAAGACGTTTTACTGCGCTCTGACGTGTCATCAAACTCAGCACGCTTTTCCTGCAGCAAGGGAGGAAATCCCTGCTTTCTTCCTGACATTAATCCTGCGCTGCGCTGTGCAGCTCAAAAACCAGGTGTGCTTATTTGCACTGTCCAACCCAGGTGCTCCTGTGAATGGATCCTGATTACACCAAACAAGCCCTGTGAAGAAATATGAGCCCGGTGAATACAGAACGCATAAAAATAGTCAGTTCTCATCCATGTGGGGATGTCGGATGAAACTTAAACAGGTGCACGGAAATAAATGCGCATGCACACACCCAAACGGTCGACTCGCACAACCTGATTTATCCGTCAAGTGTGGAGCGGGGGGTTAAATTCAACCCCTTGTATTTCAGGGGGCCTTCACTGACATGGGAGGATCGGCCAGCTGTAAACACATTTGTGTCATTTCCTCTCGGATTACTTAGGCATGTGGTATCATTTGGAGAGCACAAATGCAGGGAATGCATCACTCATGTTTTTCTCCACAGAGAGGCATTCAGGACAGGACTACGCTGAATAACTACACGCATTCAAACTTGGAGTAAGCTGGCACCAGCAGTCACCCAGATTCGGTGTAGTAATGGCTTCTTATGAGGGAAAATGCAAATGCATGGACAAGCATGGTTAAAATGAAAGATAAGGCAACGCTGAAAGCCATCATGTGACAGTATCTAGGGTAAAAAATTTTTCTGGCATGCAGTCAAACCAATTACTCCTCTCGTTCAATGAGTTCACCGCAGCAGTTGAGGAAATGCTAAAACAAGTGTGTTCGGTGTTCTCTGAAAAGTCTGGGTTAAATTTTTAATTTGTTATTCGACCCCTGAAAAGGAAACGGGGGAAATCTGAAGTACAAAAACAGGGGGGGAGGGGGCAAGTATGATAAATGGAACAGGTCTCTAATCACACCTAGCTTTCACCGCTGTTTCTGGCAAGGCCTTTAATTAGCAGACACAACAAGGCGTGTCAACACACAAATTGGAAAACTTGCATATTGAAAGAAGTGAAATAACATTAGCCTGAAAAAAAAAGTCCAGGGAGACTTTTGCTGAGTCATTTTGTCATGATTTAAAAAAAAAAAAAAAAGTCTTAAAGGAGA
>OMNW01019973.1:14565-31675 GCA_900303245.1 Selene dorsalis | reverse complement strand
TCTGGGTGTTTAACATATTCTATAAACATTACCACAGGAACCAAGGGGACTAGGTATAAAGCACTACACACCTACAAACATTGAGATGCTAGATCACATTAGATCATTTCAGAAGTTCAGTGCAGTGCAGAGTGGCTATGTCCAACAATGGTCAACCCCACATCAAGGCAGTGAGAGAGCCATAAAGTAGGACCACCACACCTTCTGAGGAGGCCTGCTGCGTTTACAGCTCATAAATCAACACCTACAAATCTCACAGTGGACAGAAGTTGTTAGACTCCCACTCTTGTCTACACTGAATCTTGAGCAGGCTTCCCCTTTAAGGAGATGGTTTTGTTGTTTTCCTACAACAGATGAGAAACAAGTGTCCAAAAATGCCAAAGTGGAGACTGGAAGGAATTCCCGAGAGTTCCACTGTTTGCTGTCTGTGCTCTCTAATTACGTCTTTCTTCTTCTTCTTTGCAGAATATCCTCCACATTACAGAGCTTAAGCTCAATGCTAACTCATGAGGAACACGGCTCAACATCCAATCCATCACTGTCAGAGCAACATGACTGAATCCAAGCTCACTGAAAACATACAGACATCCCGAACGCCAACTAGACCATAACTAAAAGAGATCAGCATATTTCAAATTCTAGAGACATCTAAGAGGACAGAGTTATTAATACCATAGAGAGGATGGTTGTATCGGGGGACCTGAGTGAAAAGGGCATTACTAAAAAAAAAAAAAGAATTCCAAATTTGAATGTTCCATGTGTTGTTACTGCTCATTTTTCAAAGTAAAAGCTCTCACCAGCTCATTGCTTCAGTGCTGGATGATTATTGATTCAGAGACATGATACTTGCTTGAGCCATGTTATTCAACACAGTTAATATTCTTTTATTTTGTGTTAATGTGGTTGACTCCACAGATCTGCCAGTGAGTTAGATTTATGTGTGTTAGATGCTGAATGCAAGCAGCAACTTAACAGGTGAGTACAGGGCAGTCCTTCTGCGTACAAACACAATGTGGAGGTCAGTAAAGAGGAAACTGATGGGATGTTCAAGCTTTAAGAGGCATATACTTTGTTTTACTGACAGTTCTCTTAGGCTCCAACACTTATTTCACTACAGTGGTGTGATCTGCATTAAAATATAAACTACATAAACAAAACTTGAGGAACTGCACATTAAGGATAACCCAAGTCAGGCTAGTTTCAAATCCATGCAAATGTTGCTTTCATACTGTACTAAAGTTACTACAAAGTAAACCTAAAAGTTGGTTTCTCAGTCATGTACCTGCAGTTTGTGGTAAACAGGTTATAACATGCAAACTCACTGCAGTGGTCCTATCACTTGCTACTTACCAGCCAATCCCATCGTTTTCTTTCCCTCCCTGGAGTCTATTATTTGCTTTCTACTCCTGCACCCTGCCCTGGTATTCTCATATTTCCCCCATCACTCACCACCACCACAAAGCACAAGTGCTCTGAACACACAGCTTTGCATTTCTGACTTTTTAACTAGTTTTTCCTCATAGAAGGGTTTTTGTCTTGTGTTGAGCACTTGGAGATATATCAAGATCCAAGCAACTCTTATTTACATGAGGTATGCCTTAAAAGTATCATTACACAACAACAGGAAATTGTCAGCAATATAGATGAATATTTAATTGCCTCCATTCATGAGCTCACAAAAAGGTTTCAGAGAGAAGTCTGAATCTGCTCAATCACTTGTGTCTGCGTGTGTGAGTGTTTTCCTCCTTTTGGGTTGTGGATGTGGCCACACAACGACTTACAACTGTATTAATACTCCTGGCTGGCGGCAGGAGAGGCTCACTGAAGTGTGTTGTGCGACCAAAACTGGATGTAACTCCATCAGATGGTGTGCATTGCAGCTAGGAAAAAAACCCCATCACAGGCAATGAGCCCTTACATCCATTATATTGCCTTGGAGATATGGTAAGAGAGGCGTCTTCCTGTGTTATGAATCACAACACTGCAGGAAGACAGGCAGTTAGTGTTACATGGGGTTTACATGTACACTATTACAGTATGCAGCTGTGAAAGCATAATGTATGGCTGACATGGCGCAGACACAAATATAGCTCTGCTGTGCCACTTCTCATGCCATATTTATCTTTGGGAATATTTTCTGATTAGGGAATTTGCCACTAAAATCATGAAGCTTATATTCATTCAGTCAATAATCAAGGCAAACTGTGTATTTAGAAGAATTTAACAGAAGAAAAAGATGCTCTGAGTCCTTGTAGTGTCTCCTGATAACCAATATAGAAGTACAGACGAGAGGGAGTATGGGGGATGTAGTTCACATTCTGCTATCAACACAAAGGTTGAAACAGTAGTAGTTTTGTGTGATAGGATGTGTCTTGATTTAACTGGGTGAAATGAATGTAAAAGGCGTCTGTGTGTGCGTGTGTGTATACTCACAGTGTGACTGTTCTGTTGTGGAAGGAGTCCGGGGGTAACACCTGATGGAGCTCCATGTTGCTGCACACCACTTTCTTGTCGGCAGACTTCCCAGCGCTTTTCGAGCGTTCATCATATGATTTGCAATCAGATGATACCACCACCGAGCCGCCGCCGACACTCAGCAGCAAAATCACAAGCAACTGCAACACATCCACCCTCATTTTCACACGCCACTAAAAAACCCTCGCAGCATGGGTAAAAGGAAAGATTTTTTTCAGTAGATACGTGGCTGATACTTAAGTAGCTGTGTTATAAAAATGTGACCCGAAAGCCAGACAGAAATGCGACCTTTGCCAGTATCTTGTTTGGTTCAAGTAAACCTTCCTCCTCCATTTCTCGCAAGGCTTTCCCTTCGCTCGGCGGCATTCAGTCCGACAGAGGTATCCTCCTTTGTTTGCCAAACGACTCATTTATAATTCCCTTCCCATTGTGGCGTGGTGTTCACTTCCTCCAACTCTACTAATCCACGAAATGTGAAATGCTGAGTAATTTCGCTCGTTACTAAACCACTTGCCCGGTTGTTGAGAGGTTTTCTTTGTTGGCCATAGCGTGGGTCCGAGTCACAGTGTTGTCTTTTCTACGGGAGGCGGCTGCAGTCATCCCAGGTTATCGGCATTAACTTCGGGGGACGCGACCGAGCTTTTTATAACACATACTTTCAATTCCAAACACTGTGGACTATGTACTGAACCAAACGCAAGCGAGTAAACTTCCCATTCCCTGTTTTTTCTGGCAGCAACAGGAAATAACTCGAAAAAAAAATACGAAAGTAAGAAAACACCTTTACAGCTCAAAGTGTGGTTAAAAAAAGCCGGGGAAAACAACGTGAAAAGATCGACACCACTCACAGAAAAGTATCCAAAGTGGCTCTTTTGTCTCTTTTAGTTCCCCGGTGTCTTTGGAAAGTTTTCAAAACTAGTTCTGTGTCCATTGAGAAGTCCTCTTCCCATGATCCTGCCCCGGGCTCCACTATTGTCAAGTCTACGGGAATTCCAACCGCATCCGGTCTGGATTTCAGAATAAAACCACGAGCGGCGGCACTGCCATCCGTTGAGTCTCCAGGCAGCAGTGGTGGAAACTGTGCAGAACATGTTACTGCAGGTTTGTATTTAGTAGGCCTAGGCTGTATTTTGAAAACTTTAGCACACCCTATACTTCCAATTTATGGTAATTCTGATTTTTATTGAGTTTTGGAAGTAAACAGTCTGAGTGACTGCACTAGTTTATTTCACAGTAGATAATATAATACATAAGAATGTCCAGAATAGTGCTAGTTTATGTAAAGAATTGTCTTTTGTACAAACAGGGCTTTCACTGAATTAAACAGTAGGCTATTGTTACCTGTTTGTATTAGCCTTTTAAGACTTCTTCCATCTCTTGTCTTTTCTGTTTGGTTGCTCCTAAACAAAGTTAAATGAGTTTACAATACAATAGCCATGAGGAATGAGGTCACATGAGGAGCAAAAAAATCTTTTTTTTCCACATGAGGAGAATTTGTTTACCCCTCCACTCCATTTTCTGTGTTATGATCAGGTTGAGTGAGTCACTTCATTCTATAGAAAACTGGACCTAAGAATGGCTTTGAAGTGAACACAGGCCAGGGAAGTTATGCCTCTAGGCTAAATGCTTTCACCTCCACTAGTCTTTATTTGCTTTCAGGATCTGCGAGGCTTGACGTTCATTGACGATCAACCTTTAACCTCTTTTGTCCTCCCAGGATGTTACACTGTTGTAATGCAGTAAACAGCTGAATGGGTGATATTCAGAGATCTTGCTGTAACACTGAATCCAGGGGGAACAGGAGCTGAATTGGTCTAAATTCACTGGATGTAGTTATTGTATACATTTCCAGCTGGCAGAATATGTGCTCCCTGTGTTAATGTTGAATTTTGAGAACACCTGGCTGAAATTCTTCTTGTTATAAGTGGAGATATAAGCTGTATTCATTTGAATTATTTGTTATTTTCTTTTCACGTAGGTTATTCCACTAAACACCACTTCAACAAATAAATCACAAAAAAAAAACTTTGGCTGTCAGCCCTCCCTGTAGTTCAACTAGAGCTTTTTATGAAATAGCTACAGATTAAAACATATATATATATATATATATGTGACGACAACAACATAATTTGTTCAGATTGGGAAAAATTGACGTCCACAAACTCATGGAAACGTCATCACGCAGGACTGTATCTTAATGTGTTGCTTTAAAGTGCTCCTCGATAGAGTCCTAATTACAACTTTCAAAGACAATCCAGGGACTGACCCCTGTCATTCAAGCGATTGTAACTGATTATTATTTATCCTTAGTATGGACGGCTGTACTGGATAACCAACAATTACACAAATATTGCAATAATGCGTGTGCGTTAGCATCGGTATTAGTATTTCCGAGGCAGCAGTCGTGTACGTAAATGTCACATCTCGGTGTAGTTCCTGGTTGCAGGACATCCATGCGTGAGGAGGAACAGTCAAAACTAAATGTATTTGTTTTCTGAAACAAGACTTTATTCAGATATAAAACGTGTTTTGACGGAAGTTCTGTGAAAACATGTTCCCGTGCGACTTTGCGTGGGGAGCAGGAACCGCAGCCTATCAAATAGAAGGTAGGTGATGAGTGAAGTGTTGAAGAACGAGTTACTTTGTGATCATCCACTCGTTTCAGATCTGATTTTTTACTAACAGCCATAACATTGCTATTCATGCTATTTGGAAATAACAACTGTCGTAATAATATTAAATGGCATTAAACTGCACATGCAGAGCCTACACGGTGTTGGGCCCACTCCATGTAAATAGTTCACACAAAGACTGAGGCACATCGCGCACTGATTTTCTCAGATCAGACTCAATTTGCATATCTTAATGCCAGTTTGAACGAATACGCCAACAGACCATTATTACTGTCACTATACTGTTATACCTTTAAATCTGCAAAAGATGAATAAGTCACCAAAGTTCAAGACAAGACACAAAAAACTTAATAAGAGAAGGTAAAACAGTGAAACCTAATGTAATATTGAAATATGACATGAATATGGGCCTTCAGGAGACTCAAATGAATAAAAGTCCCAGCAGAAAGATTACAGTGATTTTTCTTTAAGTCAACTCCCTTCTTCTATGAAATGAAACAACTTTTGTGTGTGTATTGAGGTGGCTGGCAGACAGATGGCAAGGGACCGAGTATCTGGGACACGTTTTGTCATGAGAAAGGTAGAGTGTTTAAGGACCAGAACGGAGATGTAGCCTGTAATAGCTACGAGCTGTGGGACAAAGACCTGGAGTGTATCCAGCAGCTTGGACTAACACACTATCGCCTGTCTCTCTCCTGGGCCCGCCTCCTGCCTGATGGGACCACACATCATGTCAATCACAAAGGTATTTCCATATTCCTGTCAGAGCCGTGCTACATCTAAATCCAGAATAACACAATGGAGCAGCTTGTTAGACATTTTCTTGTGTTGTTTTACCACATTACCAATTAACAACAGTGCTGCCTAACTGTTCAACAGGTGTACAGTACTACAACAAGGTGATTGATGACTTGCTGGCCTGTAATGTTACACCTATGATCACACTTTACCACTTTGACTTGCCACAAGCTCTCCAAGATCAGGGTGGCTGGAAATCATCAGCTATAGCAACCCACTTTGACAGCTACGCTAAATTTTGTTTCCAAACATTTGGAGACCGGGTCAAACTTTGGATCACTATCAACGAGCCGCAAGTGTGCGCCAAACTGGGCTATGAGGATGGCATTCATGCTCCAGGGTTGACAGAACCGGGGATTGCTGCTTACCAGGTTGGCCATAATATGCTGCGTGCCCATGCCATGGCCTGGCACAGCTACAACTCCATCTTTAGGTCAAATCAAAAGGGTGCAGTGTCTCTGGCCCTGAACAGTGACTGGTTCGAGCCACTGCAGCCAGATTGCAATGAGGACGTCGCTGCTACAGAACGTGACCTTGCATTTACTCTTGGATGGTTTGCCTGGCCTGTGTTTGTCACTGGAGATTACCCAGAAATAATGAGATTTGCTATCGACACCCAAAGTAAAAAGTTGGGATATACAAGCAGCTCAAGACTGCCAAAATTCTCAAAGGATGAACCTGCCATTCTGGGCACAGCTGACTTCTTTGCATTGAACTATTACACATCCCGCAAAGCCAAGCCCAGAGGAGGATGTGGACAGATGTGTATAAAGACTGACCGAGATGTGGAGGAGGTTTTGGATCCTTCCTGGCCCATCTGTGGGGTGTCTTGGCTGGCTGTAGTCCCCTATGGCCTGAGGAAACTTCTTAAATACATTAAGGTAAAACTACAACTAAAACATTTAGCTAAAAGCCAATTTACTTAGTCCACATCACTAAAAAGTCCCTCAAACAAGGCGTAAGCACATCTATATAATTTGACTGTATGTTCAGTCAGTTGAAATGTGAAGTCATTTTTCTTTTCTCTCTCAGCATCAAACTGAATTGACCAAGAAGACAAATCGCCTTTAACCAAACGAGGAGAACACTCTGACATTTGTTTAGTGTCTTACTATTGATTTTGTATGCAGTAATCTCCTTTTAACACCTCCAGAAACACACTGATGCTTCATTAGTGCTGTCACATTGAATGAAACAGTTACTTTGCTGAAAAGTGTTTGCAAACGAGCAATTTCCTGCTGTTGTGACTTGTCACAGGCCATTAGTTTGAGCTTGGCACCGTTGAAATGCAGCTAAACGGCACACTGTAGACCAATCTGTCTCTCCCTGGAATGTCTGACAGCTGTGATGCCTTGTTTGACAATAATATTTGCCCCATGACTTTCCAGGACACTTTCAACAACCCAGCAGTCTACATCACAGAGAATGGCTTCTCTCAGATTGGGCTGCTGAAAAATGATGATGCTCAGCGCTGCAAGTTTTACAAAGACACCATACTTGAGGTGGCTAAAGGTAAAGGCTGGCAATTCTGTACTGGAGAAATGCAATAAAATAAGCAAATAGCCAGTAACACACACTAGTAGAGCTGAGGCCTGGGGGAAATTATTTTAATTCTGTATTTTGGAAAGATTCTCTATTACACTTCAGTGTCAGTCCAGTATCTACTAATGCCAGTACTGGCTGACAAATTGCTCTTGTAAGACAAGTATTTAACAGGACCAAAGGTGCTTTGAGACATCACCAACCCTCTTGCAACCAGGGGGCAATTTGGATGGTCCAGCATCCTCTCACATATTTGATATGCAAATACTGTTTTCCTTTGCTCCAAGCACTTTTCAATTTTACCTCACTTTCAAAACAGCCTGAGGAAGTCAAGTGTACCAATATGCCCTGGGGTATTTTGTAATGTACAAAACTCAGACTTTATAACAATACACTTGAATGACAAGAAATATCCACATCATCTCCACTTTAATGTTAAAAATACTCACTTAGTCTCACTTACCTATGACAGCAACATTTCTGGTGGACTATGAAACCAATCAGATGTCAAACTTTGAATTTTTATATGCATGTGGAAGGTGTAGAGTTACTGATCAGGCACTGCTTTAAATTCAAAATAGGGGAAACTGCAATGATTTATACATAATGATTTATATAAAAAACAAATGCTAGTTCTAATACTAACCCTTCCTACTGTGCAGTTGCCCCAAAGGTAGAGTTGTTTGTTTTGGCGCCACCATCTGGACAGTCTGTGTGGCTGTGGAAAACCAGCGATGATAGAGTTACAGTGGGCCAGTATGAACAATATAATGCAGCTAAATTTGACCATTATTAATTTCATTACTTGGAACTTTACTTTTCTAAGTGTGATGTGTGACCATACTAAAGAAGAATAAAAAATAATATTTTAACTTCCCAAGGAAATGTTAGAAGATGCTGCCTCTATCAATTATCCATTAAAGCCATAGAAAGGGTTAATGCATGATTTACCATGGTGCTCTCAGTGGATCATTTTAACACAGACATGCTCTTGGACTGTTTTAGAATACTTTATGATGCTAATCTTGTCACTTGTTATGTTAGCAGTCGTGGTTTAGTTAGATATCTATCGCTATCAAGGCGTGGCGTGGTTTTGCTTCAGTTTTAGAAATAGGGCTCTTGCATCATTTTCTGTTTCATGCACAAGATTGCAATGTGTCATCATGTTGTAACTCTGTTTTGTTGTACAGCCATTGAAGAAGATGGGGTCAATGTCCGTGGATATTTTGCATGGTCACTGTTGGACAACTTTGAATGGGCTGATGGATTCAGTGTTCGTTTTGGATTATTTCACGTGGACTTCTCTGATGCAAACCTGACTCGAACCATGTACCAGAGTGGACACCAGTATGCAAAGATTATCAGGAAGCACAAGAAAGCAGCTGATGCATCATGACTGAAGAGTAAAAAAAATGTTTAACTGCCTTTAAAATAAAGAGAAATACATTCATGATAAACCTGCGCTTTTTGCATTGCTGCATTCTTTCACACTTGGCAATACAAATTAGATGATGAGTCCATGTAGCTCCACTAATCAGCCAGGCACCTGCTTCTATTCACTTACTATTCACATCCAAAATTCAGAGCACAATCATGGCCTTTTCAGCACTTTTCATTTCAGAAAATGGTGAGAGAAGTGAGTCCAATGGCCAAGCTTAGTGGAAGGTCTTTATAGGAAATCTGACTTCAGCAGAGGATGTAAGAACATGGACAGGTGATTCACTGCAGTGTAAGTTAGTATTATATCCTGTCCAATTCTCTGGCAATGTGCACAAGGAGGTTTATGGAGAGCGGGCAGAGCTCCTCACTCAGAGGGCCAAGGCAGCTGGAGGACTGGGCTGCAGAAGAAGCCTGCAAACATACACTATGTTTGTCAGTGCTTAATAGTTATTTAAATTGGCGGTGGCACTATAATAGCATTGTCACACGACTCCATAAGGGTTCGCATCATATGCACCTATACCTAAGCTATATGTTCTGGCAGTCTATCAAAGATCTCATCATCCCTCCTGCAGTGAGTGGCTGTATATCTGCAGCTGTACATGGTAGAAACAACATGCTGGAGGTTTCAGGTTGACTGGAAGTTTGCAGATGTAGTGATGCAGGCTGAAGGGTTAATGCATTATCATTTCACCTCAAAGCTCAAAGCAGCTCCCCTTTAATTGGGATTAAGGTTCTGATCAAAGGGTTTCACATAAGGTCGAGTAAAATGCTGTCGTTTGTTTAGTGTCGATTCGGTTGTTTAATAGACCGCAGAAAATCAAATCACATCACACTATCATGGTACATTTGGTCGCCCCTTTTTTTTGTCATTCAGCACAAAACAGCTCACCTATCACACGAGTAAGGACCCATCATGAGATAAAAGGCAATAGTCAGCTGAGTTATTATAATGCTGCCAGGCTGCATGAGGCACACTTCAGTAGACTCAGAAGGGATGCCAGCTGAAAGCAACAGATGTCCTGCCACAGGAAGAGATTGGAATGCCATTTGTGTTCCCCGGACAGCTGTGCAAACTCTCCACTTTAAGAGAGAGGAGAGGGAACAAGACGAAAAGTCTCCTAGAGGTCTTCTGCTGATTGTGTGTGATTATTGTTGATTGATTATAGTGACTTCTGCATGATGCACTGACTCTATAGGACTGTGAATGCTATAGATCATCAGGCCTTAGAATAAGTGTGTACACATGACTGATAGAAGCTGTCAACCACAACATCCTACTATCTAATGCCTGCAAGTTTAATGAAATCAATTAAACATCAGTTAACATAACGTGAGCCAGGGACTAAGGTTTGATGCCATGTTTGTGAGCCTACAGTGCCACCTTGTGGTATCAGATGGAACTACACTTTTTGAATCCAACAGCTCACTTTGCACTGTACTGCACTTCACATGATGTGCTACTTTGATTAATAAAATGCATACTGTTGGTGTAACAATAAACAACTAAAGCAACTCCCTATCCACAATACATCATAGATTTAACACAATTAATATTTATGCTCTGATGTGAAGGAAAATGTGATTTATATTCTGTGTTGGGAGACTTTGTATGCATTAATAAGCATGGTGTATCGTGACATCCAGTTGGCTGTGCATACTGTTTTCAACAGATGTGAATAATACCCTTGTGGCCCTCCTCCATCTATGTCAAGCCGAGTGAGATTCTCCTTTGTCTTATGATGAATAACAAGCTATTGTGAAAGCATGAATAATGCCACTGCCGCTCACATTAGAACTTCTTTGCCGGCTGCTTTGAACACAAAGTTGAACTACATCTCGCACTATTTTGACGCTAATGAAGTTCATCTAATATCTGTGGCTTTGTCATAGAGCGCCAGCGGTCTTTAAATCTCGGCAGAATCACAGCGACTGAGCGCAAAGCACAATTCAATTCCAGTCAAAAACAAGAGGTGTAACATGTAACTTGTCAGAGACGTGTGCAAAAAGGAAAAGGCGTTCAAATCAAGCATGTTGTTCGTGGAAAGCAAAAACTGCTTTACCTGTGGGAGACCAAAATCTGAACTAAAGCCGGTTTGAAAGCATGTTTCCAATGATTCATCAGTGCAGCCTATGGGCAACTGAATTCCCAGCTAAGAGATGATTAGTAATTCTACCAACTGTCTCCCAGTATTGATGGATTCCATCTTCCTCTAACACTGGCTGGAGGTAGCTGCATGGGTGAAAGAAGCACCACTGCTGCTGAATTGATTGAATGAACTATGAGCAAGAAGTTACTCTGCACTTAGGGAATGTTGAAATTAGCCATTTGTGGGGAACTGAGGAATAATATGTGCCTATTGCAGGTTGGAAAGCTTAAAACATTAATTAGCATTTAAATAATTCACCCTTGCAGTCTCTTTAATAGCCCAACTACGAATATTCAACTGCAATTCATTACAGCGGGCAGAATTTATTCTGATTGGGCTGTGATGTAGAAAGTCATAGAAGAAACCATTTCTAAATGTGCTTTCCAATTAAGCGCCAAATATATCATGTGTATAGATAAGTTGCTTTTGACAATGAATTAGTACGTTTAATTGTAACATTCAATCACATTCACTGGCGGAGATTTACCCCGAGGAACATTGTGGCAAATTACCAAGAGAGGCCCATTTGTATTTGACCAAACTTAACTCATTATATTTTGACAGCCACTATGAAATATTCAATAACTAGGAAATTCATTTACTTAATATAAATTAACTAAATAATTTAGCAGCTAATAAACTATCTTCATCCTGAATTATAGGGAAATCACAATCTCGGGTATCGGCGCAGTGCTTACAGGTGCAAAGGGTACGACTTGTGGCAAATAATTACCTTTTTCTATCTACTGATTACCCTCACATGCATATTCCCTGGAGAAATGGTATAATTAGATTGTTGCTTCAATATCAAGATGAAGAGACATCAGCCACTCCCTGCCTCAAGAGCGCAGATACAATCTTTCTCTTCCCCTTCCTCTCACTCTCTCTCTTTGTCTGGGTCTCTCAGTCAGCTGGTGAGGGACCCGCGAGAGGCCCAAACCACCATCAGCCTGTCTTCTGTCGTTCCCTTTCTTTGGCTCGCTCTTTTTCACTCACTCTCTCTAACTCATCATCTTCCCCTCTCCTAATCGCATTGCTCATTTTCCATTGACAAGAGAGTATGAGAGAGGAAGAGAGAGAGAGGGAGAGGGAGAGAGAGAAAAAACACCACAAACTTTCTAAATCCCATTGACCTACTTCGAGAGACATTTCACTGGGAATTCATATTAGTGCAAAAGAGTTAGAAGAAGAAATGTTTTCTCATTTTTCCCCCTCCGTCTTCCTCACAACCCCCTCCTTCTCTTTCTCTTTCTCTTTCAGCTGGAAGCCATTTTCCTCACATCCCATATTTGATCCTGTATGAGCACTACAGTACATTATACAAGTGGATAAACGCCTTACTGTGGCACAACCAGCGGTTTGAAGCTCTGTCACCACTTTTGACAGTGGCATAAGAAGCGTGACATCAGAGTTATAAAAAGCACTTCGGAAGACCTCGTCCTTGATTGATGAATTTGGTGGCAGAGACAAGATTGAGAGGGATGAATATTGCTAGGCCTGGAAGACAGGAAGTGGAATTATGACAGACCCACACAGAGAACTAAAGCGGGGAGACGAAAAGAGAATAAAAAGAGAGAAAGGCAATTCAAATCTTTTATTTTAAGTCCCTCCCTGAGGGACTGCTGATGACCCTGCTAACGACTGTTGAAAATCTAACTCCCTTGAGTGTGATGGCGCCACGTGATGGGAGGGAGTTCACAGACCCGTCTGAAAAATTGAAAGCTCCTAGAATATTCAGCTAACCCTGTGCGCTCGGTTGGGGGCGGTGATGGGGAGGGGGCACACGCAGAGATTGGTATTCAGGCTCTGTATGCCGGTGTGGTGGGTGGTGGGTAAGCCCAGCGGTGGTGGGGAGAGAGAACCCCCCTCCGTGTGCGTGTGTGTGGTGGCCAATGAGCCAAGCGCAGTGTCTCATGGGAACCGTGGTAGGAGTGTGAGTGAACATAAGTGAGAAAGGGAGAGAGACAATTTATGGAACCTTTAGAACCGAAGTGAATGTAACTGCGATGGCGGTGTAGTTATCAGGCCTGGATCCAAGCAGAGAGACTAATGATGTGGATATAACCTTATGCTCCCAATATGCAAACACAATGTCATCAACAAAGAAAGAGTGGAAAAATCCATCTTCTCTAAATCTCCTCTGAAACTTTAGAGAGACAAAATGGTTACCTGTGGATCTTATCTGTCTGAAAATAATGAAAGAAATACAGGGGGCAACTTGCAGCAGAAGCTTCATTCCACATTTCCCTTGGCCTTCAATGTCCTCCTTCAATCAGAGATTTCAGGCACCTTTTCAGTTATGTGCGTACTGTGTCTGCACAGGAAACACAAAACTATTATGACCTGGGTTACCTATGTGGTGTCGAGCCAATCCAGCTGCTGTAAAGATCCATCGCACTTTACAGAAACAGCGTGTCCATGCGTCAACATGTTGTATACACAGTTTTCATGCAATGAGGAACTATTTCCTAAATATCACCTAATCATAACCTACACTGGTTCACAACCTTGCACAACAACAAAACAGAGCACTAGGTAAATAACTTTCTCAGCCTCTTCTGCATTTTACCCTGAAATTGTTGTCCATTTAACTACATCACTTCCCCTCATGTCTGACTGCCATACTGATTTTGGACTGAAGTGGATCATCTATTTGAGAGGTGAATCAGTTCTTAATCACACATTGAACTGCTCCACAACCCGTGCTGTGATTTGCCGCTTCAGCAGTTTAGCCAACACAAGTTAAAGACATTTGCAGTTATGATACGGAGAGAGGGTGTTTACCGAATTAGTTTACTTCTGCTTTAGATAATCCTGGATTAGATAACATCTCATCTTGTTCACAGTCTGAATGCTCACATTTCTTTCCCATTCAAACTTAGCTGAAGCTATCTCGACATGTTCCCGGGTCTCTACTCTGGTTTACCCAAGTATTTAAAAAACAGATGGCAAATTAATAAGAATAAGGCTCAAGTGGTCAAAATAAGACAACGAATTAATGGTAGTGCAGTGAAAGACAAATCCCACATGATTAGCGGTCCATGTTGTGAGAAAGCACCTTTTTTTTGGACTTTGAAAAAATAAAAAGGTATTTCAGGTATTTCCTGAAACAAGTGATTCCTTTGGAAAACCCCACAGCTCATCTTTGATTAACTGCAGCCGCTTTAAGTTCAAGCCATTTCAAGAGGAAGAGGAGAGAGCGGACGCATGGGGCGCAGAGCAACAGTGCGCGCGGACTAATTAACTCTAAGTGTTGTACGACATGCTCCCTTCTCACCCGCGTTGTCACTCAGGGTTTGAGTGGCGCTAATGAGAGAATTATCTAGCCTCGGACCCTGGTAATGCATTCAAATGAACACCAGCTGACCTGACCTATGAGATGGCTTTTTAATCTCACCACTTAATACCAATCAGACCTGCTTTCTCATGTGCCCACACTGGGAGGGCCCTCTGCTCCAAACGCCGCCATCCACTTTCTTTCTTTTCGCTGTTGATCTAAGGGAGAGCGTTTAATTGTGTCAGATGACTCAAGGGCCTGTGCTGATATTATGCACAGAACCTCAGGTGTACAGGATGAATCAGGTGGATATGGCTTCCAAAGTGTTTGCCAGGCATCAAAGTGAAAGTGTTTGGGTGCATGTGCATGCTTGTGTGCGTGTAAGCCCCTTATCATGAGTACCCAGTTGAGGATTAGGAAGGTTAATAAGGTCATGAGTTTGTAACAAAAGTCTGCGACATACAATAGAGCTTTGGCATTGTTGGATTACCATAATCAGCATCCTTTGGTGCCCAAACCTGTAACTCAATTGTTGTGCTCACTCTTTTTCTAGATGCAACACAAGCATTCTGCAGGGGGCAGCTTGGGGGACTTTAATAATTACCTGCTGGTGTTACCAATTTAAGTATTTATACTTGAGCAAATAAGCCTGTGTTTCTAATTGGATCAAGGTATTCTCGGTTTGTTGTCTAGCAAGCTTAACTGTGAGGGTTTGTTTCAGCCAGACAGCACTGAACTTGTGGGCAACATGAGCAATAAACCCTTTCAAGTGTTTGGGCTATAGCCGTTTTTGTTTTGCCAAGTGCTCGAGGTAACAAATAGCAGATCAGCCAGAGTTCAAGGCTGCTCGTGAAATGGTTGGTGCGTTTCAATGTCTTTTGGGGAGACTTTTACTGTTATAAATCTTGTGGCATACTGGGGAGCGTACATCTGAGCAAGTGTGCTTGTGTGTTCCAGGGAGTCAAATGCTTGGGAACGACATTTGCTTGTGTAAACCTGCAAATGGAGCTTCAGGAGGTGAGTGCGCTCTCCTGGCCTGCAACCATCCCACATTTCCAGCATGCATGAGTGTGCCGGGAAACAGAGGGAAAAGCTATTGATGAGTCTAACATGCAAAGTCTTTTCACCTCCCTGAAGTCATTAGAATCTATATTTTTATATTGTTCACAAGCAGACAGGATTTGCCTGAATGAGGCCCAATTAAAGGGGATTTAATGGGATTTGCTTATTGCTGATTCAAGGAGGTGGTTGTGATAACTTTAGCAGCTCTGTAATATATATTTTAAGTTATGGTATTAACTGGGGAATAAGCCTTTTGGAGAGTGTTGTCATCTTGAAGGAAGTGTTGAACGCTGATATGCTGAAACTGCAATAATGACTGGATTAGATGCATATAATCATTATGCCGCTTCTTTTTGTTCCCTGTTATATGGATATGCATTAGCTTGATTTTAACTGGTTTGGATCAACGCAGACAGTATTTTGACTGCTCTGCTTGTGTGATCAAACCTAGTGTCAGAATATTGCTGTAATTATGGCAGGTGAAAAGTTTTCCAGAGCTGACTCGCGTTGATCCACTTAAGCACGGTATTCAATTACATGTTACCAGGTTGGGAGCATTGTGTAGCACATCTTTACATGTCGCTGGTTGACAGCTAATTGTACAGCAGACAATAAAGATCAGCTGGTGTGTTGTGTAACGCTTGTGTGTGGCAGGTTTGCAGCTTTTGTCTCTCTATCTCAGCCCACAGGCCCATTGTCATGCAGGCGCTCAGGTAACAGGCCCACTCGTCACTCATCTGCCTGACGGCCGCTGCTATCTGCCCTGACGGTGACTGATGATGGGAGTGTGTAAGTGTTAGCACCAGACAGTGTGTTATACCAAAGGGATGGGGAGGGGGGTCTGTGGCAGACAGGCAGGCTGGCAGGCAGGTAGTGAGGAAGTTGAGATGGATACCACCCTGACTTGGGGCTGGGTTAGAGGCCACCGGGCAGTGCTGCATTCACTGACCGTGCCTCTGAGGAATATAGGGGCTACTGGGCACAGCAGCCATACAAGGACAGCAGTGTAGACGAGATGGATCAGGAGCCTCGTGGGCTGCATGACAATGAAAATAAAGTTAGATTTTGCAGGTTGGCACTCTGAACGTAGATGGCATTTATGAGTTGCAGGAGGGGAATGTGAAGTAGAAATATAAAAAAATAAAAATAAAAAACAAACAAACAAGAGCCCTCACCCCAGTCATACTAATGAGACTCGGACAGCAAAAGATAAACAAGTGATGCTCATCAAGCAAACAAAAAGTCAAGAAAATGCTCTCAAGTTCACTGCCATAGCAGGGGAGACTTTAGTTATGGATTCAAAGATAAACTAACTTTGATCAGTTCAACTTGCATCATTACAGCATTATTTCAGTAAAATCAGTCTGGCCTGTTGCATTTCTAACTTATTGTTGTTTGATAGCTGGTCTCAATAAAATATTTTCATAATTCCAAAGGGGAACAAAATAACGGAACGATCCAGTTGAGCTCTTTCCCATACATTCAGACCAGTCTTACTACACTAAAGAACATGGAACTGTCAGCTATTTATCATGTAATTTGAAGAAACCTGAGGGAGCCTTGAATGCATCTGAATGTACCTGTATGCACGTCCACGCACAGGTGGAATATATGAATGTGTGTGGATGTACGTCCGAGCGCTCTCATGCATCTGCTGTCTGGAAAGATCAATGCGTCCTCATTGATGTTGTCTTGCCCTCCGCACGTGAAGTGAATGGAGGGGGAGGAGGAGG
>OMNW01019972.1:10215-34073 GCA_900303245.1 Selene dorsalis | reverse complement strand
CTTCACAAGTGAAGGTGACAAAGGCCTCATAAAATTACAGGCAGGCTTTTACTTTTTGGACCCCTGTTCACCACTCTCGTTCACCAAGTTTAATGAAAACCTCAACATTCAGATATTCTTGGTGAGAGTTTGCTGACAAGATTGTTGTAACTCATGGTAACAGCTAGTGTGATGCCTCCACCAGCAGTCAGGGAAAAGGACCTAATCTGAAACTCAACAGTAAATAGTTTGGCACAGTGTTCCCACCACTATAAAACTATGAGTTTTGTGTATGGATCAAACAAAGTAGGTTTCAGTGACGATACTAAGCAGGTCTTGAACCAGGCTGGCCATTTCCCCTGTTTCCAGTCTTAGAGCTAAGCTAAGAACTGACTGCTGGTGGCATCTATAGCTTTTACTCATAGAAATTAGTGTTATCAATCCTCTCTGTCTCTCAGCAAGAAAACAAATAAGCCTCTTTACTACAACATGTATTATATGCGCTTATTCCTTAAAGCAAATTCAGAATCAAGCAGTGAGTTGTATACACTGTATCTACACATGCCTGCTTATCATTTCATTTTTTAATGTGTTTAAATCTTTCCACACTGACTATAAAAATTGAATGGCATACTTAAGTGTTAGAGTGGTAGCGCTGGTAATTGTAAGTCATGGATACTGTGTTATTGACCGTTTTTGATTGACTCACTCTCTCTTTAATAACAGCACCGCTGTAAACATTTTTATCATCAGGCTTTACAGCGCTGGACAATGACCCCACAGGCTTGAGAGTATTTGCTGTGGGGGAAAAAAATATCCCATACCTTTTTTTTTTTTTTTTTGATCAACATGTTACATTTATTCCATTAAATGCTCATTGTGAGTGTGAATGCAGAAGATATCCTTTGAAGGGGAACTATGCAAGTCTGGTTGCTTTTCTGCTGTTTTGCTAACCCTCCTCTGGGCCATGTGCATTTGTTTTAGACAAAGCCAGCGAAAAAGCAATCCATGGAGCGGTGGATAACGTTATGTAACATATATGAGGTTACATTGTGTATATTTGTGTAACTGTCATAAAACAAAAGATTACGGGTTACTGGGCGCATTTGTGTCGCAGTAGACGAGAGCTGGGACACCGGGTCGGCGGCCAAGTTACTGCACTGATGTTGCAAGGTTGGTTTTCAGCCAAGAGACGCCAGGTAGAAGACAGAGAGCCTCCATTCTCCCTCGTAACAAGTCATGTATGTAACCATCACAATTACCCTGAAGCTGTTTAATTAAGGTAAATATGCAAAAATCCTGCATAGTTCCACTTTAAGCAATTTAAGGTGCAATCTCTCTCTGGAGTGTATAACAAAGTAACGACACTGTTTATGCTGCAAAGTTGAGTCAGAGGAGTAAAACACCTGTGCATTACTAATGCCCCTTGCCCATCCAAAATTAGCAGGCATAAGCAGATTTTAAACACGGATAAACCTGCTAAATAAAACCAATAAAGCAATTTGTCATATCAATTGCAAATGCTAAATAAAACTTTAGTGGTGAACTATGTTGGTGAGTTTGTCTGCTTGACAGTCACATTTTGCAAGAATAAAAATGATTTATGATGTTGCAAAATAGCACAGATATATTATCATGACACGTAATAATATTGTACTGTGGAGCCTCCAGATGGACCTGTCGCCTACATGTGGGTGTCACCATACTGTATTTGCGCTGAGAGACAGCAGGAAAAAAGGTGAAAATTTGTGGATTTCACCAAAATGTTGTGTTTACTGCTCACCGCTGATAAACACCTATTAAATACACCTGTCGATTTCAGAGCCACTTTACTGGGATTTGAATGCCAAATCTGTCCATTGTGGTCAAAAGTTTGATGATTGTGGGTTTTTAACCAGTGAAGTCTGAATTGTCCCGTGCCAAATAGGTAGGCCAAAATAACATGTAAGTGAAGAAGTGCAAGATAATTTGCTGTGAGTATGTTAAAAGCTCGTTTCTACCTTTCACCACTTGGAAGAGTGAGGACCTGCCCCTCGAAATGCCTACAGCTCTACAATAGAAGTGACTAGACTTGCTGGTATTGGACTTGTCTGGACTCTGTCTACTAGATAAAAAGTTTTCAGAAACTACTGTGAATTTTTCCCAGTGGGACAAAGTGAGGGGTATCCTTGCTTTACCGTTTACTGCCAACAAGACAAAATTCAAATTAAGTTTAGGGAAAGCTGTATGTCGCTGTACACTATATGTTCACAGTGATGAAATCTCCAAATGGCCAATAGGCACACTGCGGGAACAGATGGTGTGTTAATTTCAATGTTTAGGTCTCAGATGAGCAGACATTACCGTGTGTCAACAGAATTGTACTATCTTCACTCTTTGTGTGTTAATGAGTGAATATGTAAGTGTGTGTGTGTGTGTGTGTGTGTGTGTGTAGAAAGATGTTGAACTCCTGTGCATCTGTTTTAGGAGCAGGGCCCATGTTTGTCCAGTGGCTAGTGGACAGGCCTATCTGCTCCAGGGTAACCGCTTATCAGAGCCATTGGCATATCTTGTGTGGGATGACATAATCAATAATCAGAACTGTTAATCAATGGTATTCTAAATAAGCATTGATTGGGCCCACAAGGTTAGCCAGCTTTATCGGTTTACATTAAGCAAAGCAACACAATAGACAAAGGCCCATGACTGGGACAGACCAGTTTAACCCCTGCCCATCTGTCTTTAGAGACACAAAGAACGTGGGTGGGCAAAGAGTGTGTATAATCCCTCTTTCTCAGCAACGAAGCTTTTTTTTCTCCTCTGCCTTTTTTTTTTTTTTTACACTTTTGTATTTATTCTCAGAAGTTGATGTTGGTCTTTCTTCATGGCTATCGCTTCAGCATTGCTGTCACGCGCAACCTCATTTGAATACAATGAAGCTCCAGTTGCATCTCATTATCGACATGGTCAGGTAGAGAGAGGTCACTGATTTGTGTCACCTTTCACAAAATGGCCATCTCTCCCGGGAGCCTGTTGGATGAAGAGGGAGGAGTACAGCAGCATGCTGTGAGTGTGTAACCCACGGGGGCTCCGCGTCTCCCTAATTACCAGGTAGTGGAACACAGTCACAGCTGTCTGCAGGTTAGTTGAAGATGACCCATGAGGATATACAGTTTTGCATTCCCCATAAAATCAGCTTGTTGTTCTTTTCAGGCTAGGTATTTGAAACAGTTGTCAGCTTTTAACTGTCAGAGCAATTCTGTAGTGGTTACAGGAGGCTGCCTGCCTGCCTCGTGTGTGTGTGTGTGCGCGCCTTAATTTCACACTTTTCAGCGAGCTTCCCATATTCTCCCATAAAACATGACAACTGTCAATGTGCTTGAATCACCTAGTAACAGAAAGACTAGCAGGCAAGCGTGGAAAATTATCCGAAATAACCCTTTTAGTCTCCCCTCACTGCAACAAAGCTTAGTTTCATGATTACCGTGTCGCCAACATGGATACTCCAATCATTTTCCCCCGCTGGCAGTGGCTCAGTGCCAGAGACGGGCTTAGATTTGGCCCATGAGAGAAACGGCTTTCACTGCTCATACAAACCACCTGGCATAATATGTTCTGTTAAAAAAAAGTGCCTGTTACAACCGTAACACCTATTTTCTATCTCTCAAATACACACTCAGACAAATATTTGGCCCTGCAGATAAGCAAAGAAAAGCTATTAAGCTAAATTGGCTATTTATGATTTTTTTTTAATCTATTATTCATACTTAAAAGTTTTACACAAGACTATCCTCAACCCATGTAAGCGCACAAAATGGATAGTGAGAAGCAATGATGCTTCTTTGATCCTCCCTGTGCCAGATCTCTCTGAAGGTCTCTGTATCAGTGCAGTCTCCTCGTCGATTCTCCGCACACCTCATGTCTTCGCTCCACCTCTCTTCCTGCCTATCTATCCCTCTCTCTCATTCTCTTTGTCCCTTGTGAAAACCCCTGTCACCTCTGGCCCTCCTCCTCTCCTCCCCCTCTGTGAGGCTATTACAGGCAGCACTCCTCCCTCTCTGCCTTGCCCATGTATTACCATTAGAAGACATGCATCTTGGGAGCTGCTGCACACTCCTCTGTTTTTTGATTAATATTTTAGCAGCCTCAGGGAGGAAATGGGTCTTCCTCTGAGCTAATCCGTTATAGGGTGGATGCTCGGAGCAGAGGAAAGGGAAGATGATAGAAGAGGAAGGTCAAGCTCGACTGTTTTTATTTTCCATGTCAGAAGTTGTAAAGACATCCAATACAAACTAAATGCCTCTAAAATGTGAATGATGCACCTGTGCAGAGTTATGAAGAGATGGTGACACTAACTGAATTTGGCATAGACCAATGTCCAGAATCATAAAGAGGTAAAGACGTGAGACATATTAAGCCACCAGTGTATCTCTCCTCAGTCCAACGCTTTTCACACTTCAGTTTAACAGACTGCTGCCATGCCAGGCGGAGTGTAGTGGTATTTTTCTCTTGTTCTTAAAGCTCTCTTACCCATTTGAACAATTTTCATAAACAGTCTGAGAGAAATATCAACAGGGAGAACTTCATTTTATGCATGCATACCACAACTGTCAGCGATGGATCCAGCCTACAGCTAAAAACTGTTTTAAACAACAGGCATAAAATCCTTATGCCACTGAATGGCTGAAATTATTTGTTAATGAGGAATAATTTCATGTTACTTGTTTTGGCAGAATGCTGCATGGGCCCAAAGGTTTAGCATTTGCCAACCTATTTCATGTCTGAACTAACTAATAAAACTTAGGAGAGTTCACATACTTCCCCCTGTTGTTGTGTTTTGCAAGTTTTTCATTTAAGTTTGCAAACTTACTGTAGTTTTCCCTGCCAATGTTCCTGGCCACTCTGAGAGCAAGGTACTATATACATGGCATTCCTTTCTTTGCAATATCCCACATATCCACACCACCTCTTTTTGAATCAATAGTTTAATTGACACAAAACCAAGAGCACTTAGGGTTGTGTAAAGTACTCTTTACACAGAAATGTTTACTCAGTGGAATTAATTTTCTTTTATTTTGAAAATGTGATAGCCCAAACACTGTATTTGTCACAGGAGAAAAACCAATCACATTCATCCCCGACACTTTGAGGTATGTTTTGCTGCAGATTTTTTTTTTTCAAACTCAATTTGAACATGGCATTGGCATAAAGATGGCTGCATCAAGTAAAGATGGAGCAGAAATGTTTTCTAACTTATTCCTGTCATTTCAAATGTTTGCTGCATTTATCATGACCAGTCTTCATCACAAAAAGTAAAGAGGAGAACTACCGTGGCTGTGCTGTCAGTTACTCAGTCAGTAGGTTGTTTATAGTTTCTGTGGGACAATGCAGTATGTTGTCATAAAACATATGAATATATATAACAAAGTATTCCAAAATAATAATGCACATAGACATAATGTTTTTTCAGTTTTCTTTAAAGCTTTTTTTTCCCTTGCATTGATGGCAATACCTGAGTGTTAGTGTATCGGCTTCTAGGTCTGTGTGCTGCTTTTCTATGCTTCCTCTTTCATTGATTCCCACTCTCTTTTATTTATGTTTGTTTACTGTGCTGCTTGACTCAAGAACTGCCTATTGCTTTTATTGTCGAATGCAATGAAGGGTGCTTTTATCACCATTTGCCTGCGGGTCAAAGGTGAGAATGGAGACAAATGGGCCAACTGTACAATGATGAACAGGGTGTTCTGAACCTGGAAACATACATCCAGTTCATGGATCCCAACAGTCCATTCTTTTGTCATTGGAGATAATCCTGAAAGGATTTTTTTTTAAGAAGACAAATGTGAAGTGCTTATATTTAAAAGGTCAAATAGATTATAGCAACTATAAATTAATATGAAAAATAGTGCCAAAGATTATATAGGCAGAGTGGAAGGCTGCAATGTCTTGGAAGTACACTGTTAATAAAAATGAAGAGGCTACTTGAATCTTTTAGTTTCATCATTAGATAGAATATAAACAAAGTGAATTATTAGCCTTAGACTTTGGGTCAAGGTGTCTCCTTTTTCTTCCTCCCTCCCTGCATTGGTATTTCTCTCAGGTAACTTAGAGTAACCTTGGCTCTGAATCATGTGACACCTTGACGCTGCACACCACTTTGCACATTAGTTCTGTTGACCAATATATGAATTATTCTGGCTGTATTGTTCGTGAATTTATCCCCATGGTGTTACCGTGTTGATTAAGTGCAGTATGGAGGTCGAGTGTTAGCAATTACTCACCATGTGTTCGGAGCAGCGGGCCATGTACAGTGAGTGAAGCTGGCACATTAGGAACATACAAATGAAGGCTAGTCTTTGTGGTGTGTGGACTTATTTTAAGCTCTGCCAGCCCATTTAGCGGTGTGTCCTTGGGGCTGGGGGTATTTTGTATGCCTCCAATAGGTGTTGGCTTGCTAATGAAGGTGGTATTTAATTTGGTTAAATGCTGCAGGGATCAGGAATTTGATATCTGTATGGATGGGATGGCATTTCCAGTAGTGGATGGGCAACACTGGCTTAGGGAGACCCACTCCTTTATACTCTATTTATAGAGGGCATTATGTGCAGAAGGACAGGGCAGCTAGCAGGGAGCTAATGTGAGCATAAGGAGGATACACCTGCCCCTAGGTGTTTTTCTTAGCAGGTATAATAGCAATATATTTTCACAGATGACATCCCCTAATGTTTGTTGAGGGAATATCTGCAAGAGCAAGTCGGGTTTGAGCTTTGGACCCTGTGGCAAACCATTGCAGTAAGACACTGGGGCTATTAATGGGATGACATGCTGTAACTAAGTCCAACAGTAGGAAACAGATTCAATTAATTTTTAGCTGCTGAGAATATATTTTACTCTCATCTGATTTCAGTCTCCAGATTTTGGGACAGCATTTGCCGTTCCTCTTGACCTTGGATGGTCAAGCGTTTCTTTTCTATCTTTTTTTTTTTTCATACTGAATCACAGTCATTGCAACAAATTTGAGAATCGGTGAACAAAACCCTCCCCTTTCTCTGTGTCTCTCACTCTGTGTAGTATGAAGAGGTTTCTTCATTAAAACTGACAGAGAAGCCAGAGGCAGGGGAAGTGTTATAGCTCTGCAGACCTGTCACCACATTCCCCACAAACTGTAATTTAGTGCTGTACAATAATTGAAATAATTCTTTCATTTACTGACGAGGCTGCCAAATGTTGAACCAGAAAACTGCCGACAGGAGAGATAATGTGTTCCTTCATAGCATTTTCTTTTTAAATTCATTTTCTATTCTAATATATTAAATGCATAAATTCTCTCACTAATGGTTCGTGTGACGCAGAGCAACAGCATATTCAATGATGCAGTTTAGAGGCGGTTTTATACTTAAAACAAAAACAACCATAACAAATGCCGATAAATCTGTGGACATGTCCATTTTTCCATAGCCCTAAATGTATGCTTAGTTAATCCCTTCCTCTGCATTGGCTATTTGCAGAAGGCAATGGGGATGTTATGCTGCAAGCCACTGCAGGACTGTTATGGGAAATGAGGAGAAATGTTAAGAAAATATGTAGAAAAACAGCTTTTAACTATTTACCCTTTTTCCGTGAAATGTCCTCTAATTGATTAAAGTAAGAAATAATAGTCACACATTTAGCCAAAATATTCTTTTACTCTTCATGCACAAAATGTCACAGTATCAGTCTCTGTGCATGGAATCACTTCATTAGCATTGTAAGTAGGAACGTATGGAGGGATGAGGATGGAGGAGAGTTGTCCAGTTGATCTAAGAATCAAAAGTGACAACGTATGGAAACTCACACCAGGTTGATATGTCATCAATTTGTACCTTTTCAAGTTCATCATAATATATTCGCAGGTCCGCCCCATCACAGACAAATTCGGTGACAGTCTCAACACCAGAGGAAGAAGCAGTCGCCTCCTTTGCTGCGGGTCATGTGCTCAAAAATAAGCAATTTTGGGAATTATAAGTTTTCCTGACACTCGTTGTGAATTAGCATTTCATTTTGGTTCATTATTCATCGAGGTGCCATCTTTAAGGCTGTTTTCCACACGTCAGAATTGAGGCACGTTATGCAAACTGAATGCATCAGGCATCAGATTGAAATATTATTTCACTTCTCAGCCTAGATCCTTCCCTTACAGTAGCAGTGTTGGATAAATGCCCAAGCTTCGATTGCCAGCTTTTGGTCTTAATTATGAATGGGTCACTCAGATATTTAAGCTTTTGATTTAATTAAAGTTTCCATGGAAATTTGACTGTAGCTGAATTATAATTTTTTGAGAGTTGTAAACCATTTTTCACTTGTGTTTATCGTAAAAGCATTTGATCAGCATATTTTTTCTCAGTGACAAATATGAGATCCATCAGTGCCCACTATGAATACCTCATTGTTTAGTTTTTTAATTTGTGTGTGTGGTGGGGGTGTGTTTAGATGCCATACTTTTTCAGTCTAAGGCAGCTCTGATTTAAATGACTCATACTCACCTAATTTGTCAGGGTTTACTTCAGTGCTCGGCACTTGAGAATCCCATCACAGGACAGTCAAGCAGGAAACCTGATATGTTCAGAAACTTTAAAGGAATTCAAAAGCAATTCAGGAGTCTAGGTGAAACTATGGTGGGGGGGTTGTGCTCTGCTACTCATTGCCAGGATGTATTTGTAAAAGTCAGCATTCAGACAGCGCAGCCTCCATAGCTTCAGATGCTCTTTTGAGAAATAAACTCTCCTTGTTCTTGCCTTTCTTTGCTTCATCCCTTTTTTTATAATATTTAATAAATGTGATGATTCAGTGTTTGGCAAGTCCAACTCTTTCTCTCTCCGTCACTTTCATGGGGCGATGTCCAGGGAGGGTCACTGTAGCCGCTGTGAGAACTCCATTGTGTTGATTACAGCAAATGATAGATAGGTTGTTCTATGAGATGAGTATGGGAGAGAGGCTGAGACATATGAAAAGCTGAGCTAAGAAGTACAGATGGAATTCATACAAAGGACAATAGACGTTTGGCATACACATGCAGAGGAGATGAGATGGAGCAAGACAAAAGGAAAAGAGGATGTGGCTGAAGGGGAAATAAAGTAGAGTGACAGTGAGGAGAAAACTGACTTTCTGTCACTAAAAACATTTTAGAAAATTCAAAGTACAACAAGTTGTTTTTTTTTCTGCAGCATTAAAGCCTCAATAATAAACAGCATCCTATCTCAAAATGTCATACAGGAGTGTAGTCATGAGTATATGACATAAAGGTTTGAAGCTTGTCATGAAATTAGTCAGAATATGTGGGATTCCTCACAGCACAGTGGAGCCGAGGCCCTTGAGAGCTTTCCAGAGCAACTGAAAGGGAAAATGAGTACTTTATTTACTGAGTGCTCCCTGCTTATGTCAGGCTTCATGGAACGTCTTGGCTTATTGTTGAAACACATTTTGTTTTCTGCTGAAATGCCTGCACCATCGTAAATAGATATGATCTCCATGAAATTTTTAATGCACATCCACAATCCAGAGATGGTCTGTTGTAATGACTTTGCTGTCACCCTTCCTTTTCTTTTTCTAGTTTCACCAGCTGGTCGATATTTCTGGTTCTTCTGGTTTAAATGTCTTGACTGTTGGATGATGTTCGATGATCGTGATATTGATAGAGAAATTTTCTGTGTGTCTTTATAGCTGAATGAATATAAAATGATGATCTCTGAGATGAACAGCGGCTTTTATTCCTCATTTACTCCAGGAACATATCGGTAGTGTGTAATGGTAATTAACCAAAGAATCAGTTGTGAAGACACTCATTGACATAGTGCATTGCCCTAGCCTCTTGTCACAGCACTGGCCATCACAGATAAAGGTCTAACTGTAAGCCTGGTTGGAAAATAAGACTTAAACTGAGTCCTCTAACCATTAAGCAGCAGTCCTCACAACTATGGTTTTGATTTGTCCCATATATCCATAGTACATGGATACACGCACGCACACAACCGCACCCACCCTCGCCCACATCACACAATATCACACGACTGCACTTCATCATGACTTTCAATGGGAAGAGATGTATGATTGATTAATCAAGCTTTTATCAATACAAGGATAGGAAAACGACCCCTGAAATCCACTTACATATCAGCGCGGCACTTTTATCCCTCCTTCCATGAACTTGATTTACGAAGGCAGTCAATGCGAAGTGCTGCTTACACGTGACTACATAATGAAATGGCGAGCTAACTTGGGAGAGCACAAACCCCTCACTGAATAGCATTTAGTTAAGTGTACAGATTAGCAAAAGAAAAGCAATTTCATAACACGAACAGGCCTCTCTAATTGAGCTATTGTTTATTTAAGCAGTATGATTTCCTATTGGTCCAGATCTCTCCAGCCCTCATTTACTCTTCTGCTTCTCAAGTGATGGGCTACGCTGTGTGTGTATTTGTGTGTGTCTGTGTGTGTGTAGGGGAATGCATCCTTCCAAATTGATCACCACTCCTCAATAGGAAAGGACAGAGGGGGCGTTAGCGAGCGGACGCTAACTCAGCCAATAATGAACAGGGTGGTTATAATGCGAAATCCATTGCCTCTCAATCGAGGCCATTGATCAAATGTGCCTCCTGTATGTTTGATTCTCCGCCTTGCTTGTGTAGTCCAAAGCAAAGTCTTGCTTTCTAATTCATCCCCCTCAGTCTTCAGCTTGTCTCGCTCACTCATCTGTCTGTCCTGCTGTCTTTACCTCAAAGAAGCTGCCGGTGATGGAAAGGGACTCTTGCTGCTAATGCAGGTGCGGCAAAAATGAACAGAGTACCCGTGGCTCCATCAGAAACTATTGCGACTTGAACCGAAAGAGACAAGTTTAGTCACCTTGGTACAAGCTCCTACTGAGCTCTGACTTTGACTGGACGTCTCCCTCAAAGCTTTTAACAGGCAGATGTAATAGCCCTGTGGTTTTGAAAAGGCCATAGTTAAAGCTCCTCAGGAAGAGCAAGCTGGCGTCTCTTGTGGCTTCAGATGCGGTCTGAGTTGTACTTAATGCACCGACAGGTAATCCATCTGAAGGCAAGATGCTTTATGCCGATTTAGACAGGAAATCAGAAACCCAGTGTGGTATTAGCCCCAGTGTCTCCTCCTGTTATCCCAGCCCATTATGCAGAGGTGATTTTATATTGTTTCCGTGTTGGAGGATACAGATCTTGTTGTTGTTGTAATCAGAGTTTTTGTTAGAAAAGAGCACCTTGACGCAGATGGCTGTAGGCCATTAATGTTGATGTTCCACCAAATCAGAGCAGCAGACACATGGTTTCATTTTCAATATGTGTTCAGAAGAGGGAAATTAAGATATTAGGTAATTAAATGCTTCAGGTTCCCTGATCTGCTTATCTGAATGCAATGAATGAAAAACCGTGGTGAGCTGCTGTCAAATACTCAACATCTGAATCACACATGTGACTGAAAGTCAAACATTTACAATGGCAAGTCAGAGATTCAGGAATGTCTTTTTAGACGTATCTTTATCTGGCCTATATTTATAGGTCAAAGCCAAAGAGTCCACTCGCTGAATCCCTTCTAGTAATGCATTTTTTTTTATCAAGCCTTCCTGGAAGGGAGGCTTATGGAAAACTTGAGGAAATAATATTTGCTGATGGAAGGCGTCACTTAACAGACTACAGAGTAGTGTTTTAGTGACCTCTGCTTAAATGTTTCTCATGTATCTAGGGTGTGATCCGAGGAGTGTTGCACCCGTATGTCATAGGGCCCGGAAGTGCAATTGTACATCGCCACAGCAAAGTGGGAAGTTAAAACATGATTTTCTGGACATGTTAAGTTCCTAATACATCTGCTACATTTCTAAAAGACGGACAAGATATTTGACAACCGTTAATTTCTAGCTTTGACAAAATCAGGTCCCAAAGACCATCTGGCTGATTAATCCCCACAATGGAAATTACATTCACATTGACATTGTCTCCATGTCGTCAGTAGCTGCTCATATATTGATATTAAAAGGATCATTACACATGGCTGATGAGATCATGTAGCTGTTCAGTCCAAGAAAGGGCCACTGGTGGGAAATGTGTCTCCTGAACAATTGTGACCATCAAAGTGAATCCTATCATTGGATGATGATGATGACTGATCCTTCATAAGATTAAGTGGATTGATTCTATGTCTGAACATGTTCCCGGTGTTCAGAGCTATAAAAACTACCACCATGTCTAAACCATATAGTGTACTTGCAAGGACATCCCTCCAGTATGTTTACAGCTCCCTTATTAGCTAAAATTAGGAGGAGGATGGAGTCCAAAAAGACCGTCCATAATTAATGGGATGTGTTTTCTTAAATTTAGCTTCTCTGTTTGTGTTCCATCTCGTAATGGCGAGATGAAACCAAAGCTGGGAAATTAATCAATCTGCTGCATCTAATATACAGATTACGAAAACACACAGTCCCAATCAGTTCTCTCTGGTGATATTTTAAAGCCGCTGTTCCCACAGACTTGCTCTCCTGAGACCATCATGCTCTTGCATCCCAGGAAAAGGCAGCAGCTCCCAGAGCAACAGCACTTCTCTCCCTGAAACAGAAGAACCCCATTACATCTTTTTATTTTTCATCCCTCCTCTCCTCTTGCCTTCCTCGCTCCTTCTCTCTGTTCACTGTGGCTTTATCCGTTTCATGTTTAGCGAAACTCCCCAGGCGAGCCAATACAAGGCAACGAGATGCCACAAATCTTTGATATCTTAAACAGAGGGCATAGTGCCAGCACTCTTGCCAGATAGGAAAAACGGTAATCCAAGGGAGGAACATCATCCTGAATCAAACAAAATGAATAAATAATCGGGGCTGCCGACACACTTTCATACTTGCGGTGCATGTCCATGGAGGATTGGTTTACCAGCCCAAGTGATTAGTCTGCTGGCAGAATTGTTTGGTTTCTGTGGCTCAACCATTTACAGTATGATATAACAGCAGATCAGATCCAGTTCTTAACTCAGCCCTCTGTGGAGCTGCAGATATTTTGCCAAAAGGGGAGAGAAAAATCGGCTCACTGTTACTCAACTGTCACTTCACATTTGTGGCATAATGCATGACGCTCTAAATCGTAATCCATGCTGTTAGGTCCCATTGGGTCAAATATCATTAGCATTATTATCACTTTTTGACATGTCACATACTTACATCACACAAACATTACTAATCAGGTTAAATTATACATTCAGCCATTTCACGAAACTTAACAATTTTCAGCGGTGACAACCACTGATGCATTAACTTACTTTTTTGATTTTACTTTTTCTCCGAGACTGTTAGGTCGAGATAAGGACTTTTTATTCATGCATTTCGATTCCAGTGTTATTCAAAACAATGCTGCCTATGTTACCTTTTGCTAGATTTATCTGAGGTAACTTTATAGTATATTTTGCCACAGCCTTTTCGTATAGATTCTCTTCCGTATGACATAAAAAATAAAATGGGGGGATTGTCTCATTGATAGTGGCTACATGCCTGAAGTTGCATTAATAAACAACCAGGCAGAGATAATATTTTTCAATGCAAAATCGATTTTCATAAGGTTACATTCCTAATGTTTATATTTCAGCAACCTCTCTCCTGTTTATACAATGGAGGGTATTAAAAGGGAGATTAAATTTTACCCGCCTGAATATAATACAAACACAAAATTATGCTTCTATTTCCAGGGCAAGCTGTGCATTGTCATTTATTTATGAGTTTTTTTGCCCTCCCCTCCCTTCCCTTTTCTCACCCAACAGTAAATATGGAAATTGTGTTTGTCAGTTTGTATTTATACACACACATGCACGCATGCATATCTATACATGTGCCTTTGTGTAGACATCCTTTAACGTCTGTCTTTTATACTGCAGTGAATGCAAACTTGTGCTGTGCTCCTGCGTGGATGCAATGGGCGTAGCAGGGTCATGTGGCTCCTGCAGAGAAAACTTCTCCATCCTCCGTCAATAAAGACACTCCCTCATCCCGTTGCTGTATCGACAGTCAATCATCTGTCTTCACACACTTGTTCTTTCCCTCAGTGTCTCTCTGGTCCTTCTTAAGACGCAGCCAGACTTTTATAGCCACTATTACAGTGAGCTGCCATTATCCTTTTGAATGAGAGGGGGCATACATCGTCTAGGTTGTTCCCACAGCCATAGCACTTTAAGGTTAAAGAGAACACAGTGAGGAGAGAAAATATTTCACTCTCAATTGTTCAGTTTATTCATATAGAAATACTACTGTCATAATTATTGGTTTCCAGTGGTCATAATCAGTTAGATTCTGATATGTCTCCATTTCCACTCTAAATGGATAATAGTGCTGAAACAGCGTCTTATATTCCTCTTACTGTATGTACATTAATGTATTGAATGGATTCTAAGAAATCTTATCAGACTATAATAATGATACCTCATCACAATTCAAAAATGAATCGGTATCTTTCTTAACAGTAAAACTGTAATAAAAGCATGGCTCTCTGGCAATGATACATGAGAGTTTTACTCAAATCTTTTGCATTGATTTTTAAAATGCTTCCTTTTGGCCCCATCTCTTAAGTATCTTTTATTTGATGGTTCTTTTAATTTCCTCTCTCCTAACTTTTTTTTTATTTTTTACTGTTTTCATCTTAATAACCCACATTAGATCTAATGGATTGGTAGTTCCTGACTACACGCATCTATCCAAAGACACGTAAGGAATATTGATGTTGTAGATCGTGTATCTTTTATACACTGTTAGTATCAAATGATCCATGTCTAGACCAAAATGCTTGATTGATATTGACAACATGATGTAAAACTTTTGCACACTAGTGGAAAGATAGGTGACAAAAGCCGTTTTTCTTTCCTTTGTTTCAATATACTAGGCCTCTGTGTATGTGTTATTTTGGTCACTTAAGTTTAGGGATGAGCATTTTATTCAGCATCAATGCAGAGTCAAATCCGCTTATTGAGTGTATTTTTGAATCTTATTAGTTTAAAGTCATTTCAAGTTAATGTGAAGATGTTTTGTCAGTGGGGTAGTGGCATGTTGACGACATGTCTGTGAATGTTCTCATTCTGAGATTCACCTGGCTTTTAAAGGCATTATAAAGTATTTCTGAAGCATTGAGCTTGAGGCAGCAATGGCATCTAAAAGTTTTTCTACAGTAAAATGTTTTCAGAGGAGGACCCACCCACTTTTTTTTTCGCTTCCTACGCCCATGACTTTCCCAACCAAATACAGACATACAAATCACCCCCAAAAACTTTAAATTCCTCCAGTAATGACCAACCTTAATTGTGTTGAATTGAGGCATTACACACCCAGTCAGACAGACTACTTATTACGGATGGGCATTTCAAACGAAAGCACTATTGTAGCTATTCTACCATTCTTCGATTATTCGACACACCATCTACTTAAGAGCTTCACTCATCTAAATTTTCTCAAATTAGTCCTCAAATGTACTAACATCCTCGCCCCAGAACCTTTTTCCAGAGCTTCTTGGAGACAATAACAGAGTGACAGGGAGCTTGGCGAATGCAGTCTATAAAATACTACATCACAGGCTGAACTTTGGAGAAGCCAAATGATTATTTCCCATGTCTTTGCATTGTCATTTTCATATACATTTATTGTAGTATCATGAGAAGGAAAGGTGTATATTGTTTTAAAAAGCCCAGCTAGGGACAAGTGTTGACATTTAAATTAAATAACTAAAATAAAATTCAAAATCAACATTACTATTTTGTAACCACCGTCTTTACACACAGGCACACACCCTTGTCTTATCTGTGTTTGTAAACTGTGCTTAGTCAGTGCCGTGCCCTGTTAACATGGGTCGGTTTTGGAGCAAACATGTCTTTTGCAGGGTGGTTGATTAGAATATGAAATGGAATCTCAGCCCTGTTGGTCCCTGTGTTCGCCCTGGCATGAATTAAGCATGAGGGCTGCAGTCCATTCCACACCATGCGTGAAACCTCCCCTATATTACCACCACTCTAGGGCTTTAGTTAGCATACAGACAAACAAACACCTAACTTGAAAGTTTTTAGATTTTCAACAGAATGACCACCCAATCAGAGGAGATGTTTACTTTTTTTTTTACTGCAATGGGTTCGGGAAGTTACCACAAAAAGTTTTGGGGTTACAGAGAGAGGTCTGAATTCAACTTTAAACATGCTTAATGTAACACACTGAACATTGCAACACACAAAGTGTGTTGTAACAGACTTATGGCATGGCACTGTATCACTGGCCTGTGATAAATGCATATTATTATGTCACTTAGTTGCAAATAAGGTATATTACAAATGTATTCTACCTGCACACTTAAGGTGTGACAGTGTATTACTATCATTAACTTAAATGTTACTGGGGAGAACTACTCATTATATAGCTTTGTATAGCAGGTTCATTTGATTCACGCAGCATTATAACAAAAGGATTTTCCACCAGTTTGTAATCAGTTTGTACCAGCGAATAGAACTGACAGATTTTGGACTGATATCTCTTGAATCATTGGCTCCTGTATATTTTATCCTTTGCTTTCATTTTATGCACTCTTCTCTCTCCTCTCTCATTCCAGCTGTGAGGTACAATTACTGCCATGAGTAAAATTCTACATTTCCGCAGGGCCAGATCATTTAAACCACAATGCCAGTCCTCAGTAACTTTAGAGCCCCTTTAGGCCCACTTCAACAGAGCCCTGGCCCCCGGTGTGAAACTGGTAACTTGTTCAGCAATACACACAGTTTGGTGGCTGTGAAAGCATCAGGATAATGCACCACTAATGGTGCAGATGTGTTGTGACCAATGATGTTCCTGTCAAAGGAACGTTATACCGTACATATAACCCATTGGATTACCCTGTCTTGAAATAAGAGCAGCACCAAAGCACTAACTAAAAGGGTGAGGTTCTGGAGGTCAAGACAAAGTGAGGTCCGCCTAAAACTAAATCAAATGCAGTGTTTAATTCTGCATCAGCCTCGCTTGAACTCAGACATTAACATTGGCTTTTCAAAAACTTTTTCAAACAAGCTTTATTCAAACACAGTGTTCATCAAGTCCAGTGGTTGGGGGGAGTGGGGTCCTTCGCTGTGCAGAGATTTTACTCCTCGCCTCATTTTACATAGCTTTATGTCGTATCCATATTAAGTCCAGATTAGATTCAGTGCATTCAGTCAGTCAAATGTACACATCTGTACACGACTGAGTGACAATAGTTAGGATGATTGTGATTACACATACCTTTTCAAATGTCTACACGGTATTTGACTTGTTTTCCCATTTATGTCGTTACTTATTTATAGTATTAAATTAATTTTTAGATATAATTTCACACATAGATGAATTGTATTTATGAGCTGTGAAACGAGACAAAAGTTTTATCGCCTTCCAGTATCTAGTTGATGCTGCTTTCTTACAGGTCACTGAACGAGATGCGTAAATACTGTGTATGTAACCAACAACTGCAAGTTCATGATTGTCAAAGAGCAGAAGTTGGAGAAGGAGGGACTTGGTGTTTTGAAAATTAACATGCAAATACTGTACATTCCTGTAATTATTGATCTTTAGGAGCGTTTCAGTGGAAATTTGACCAGTGCTGCTTTGCCAACCAGTTACTACACACCTGGATACGTTGCTCTCTCCCCTCACACTCTACCGTGCACTGTCTGCTTATAAACTCATAACCCAAACTAATTACATTCCACTCTCAGTTTACTTTCAGAATAAAAGCAATCCATTTTCCCTCCCATGCAAGTGTTGGAGTGATGTAAAAATGACCTTTATTTGGGAAGTAATTGTTCGGGCCCTGTGCAAATGCCTGATTGTGATCTCTCCCTGCAGAATGCTGCTTCAGCAAGGTTCCATCCTGTTCCTCAGCATGGTCCTCTCTTTCCTCCCAAGGTGTCCTCTGGCTGTGCTGGCCTCTTTGAAGGCTCCCTCTTTATAATGGAATCACTCCATACACTTCCTGGATGAAGCAGGGAGAAGCACTAATTCCACACTGATAAAGATCCCCCTGCCTCTCATTTCATAAGTCTCCCACCAGATACGAAGCTGTACTAGATTAGATGTGTCACTCCTCCCCCACATCCCCTCTCACACAAAAGTCCTCACAAGACCCAACAAGCGGAAAAAAGAAAGAGAGAGAATTAATTTAATTGCTATTCAAGTGTGGGTGAACAGGGGGGAGAGCTGCACATATTGGGGTGGAGACTTTTTCCTTTTTTTCTTCATAACTACAAAAGAAATATTCTTCCTTTTTAAAATCAGGAAATGTGTATCGTATTGAGGAAGACAGGCCGGAGGTCATCTTTAATATCTGTTAAATTCAGAGTGTAGTTGTCAGATATGTCAGAGATTCCTCTCTCCCTGTCTAAACTAACACAGGAGGGGGTTAGCTATGATAATGAAACCCTGTGTCAGTGTACGCCTGTGTGTATGCAGATGTGAACACACTTTCTCATGCTCTTATTCTAATGAAGAGGTTGGAGAAGATTCTGGTGGTTTAGCAGCATATCCTTTACCATGAGGGGGCTGCTATGAAGTTCTCATGCACAAATGTCACATGACATTTCAGTGGTTTAATGAATACTTTCTCTTTCTCTTATACTTCTTACTCTTTTCAGAGGTGCATCCCTTTATAAATGGACATTTCAGGCAGGTGAAAATAGTTTTAACTGTGATATCTTGTCCCAGTGGCTACCTTAGTCTTTATTGAAGCATTACACTGAACAATAATGGTTACGTATTTTTTTAAATCTTCAATAGATCCACAGCTAATGGTGAGTCTTTGTTTTTTGTGCGAATGCAGCGTGTCATCTTTCACTGTTGAATAACCTTAATCTAACAACTATAATAACATCCTCCTGCTGAACAAATATATCCACTTTGTTGTAAATTATCAACAACCACTCAAAAAAGGAACTCTCTGGGTTATATTTGTCAGCCTGTGATTTCTTTTTCTTTTTTGTTTAAAGTGAGGATGTAGCAAGTTTATGGCAGTTTGACTGAAATGTTGTGTCATTTGTGTCTGAGTCCTCCTCTGCTGTTCCTTTCCATCTTCCTGTCTCTTTGTGCTGGGTAAGAGGCACTTCCCTCCAGATGTGGAGGCTGCTCTTTCAGAACCTTTGATCAGAGCTTGAGAATGGAGACAACAAACCTGTGTGTCCGTGGCCCTGTCATAGCAGTAGTAAAAATGCCTTTCATCGTGTCTTTGTTTTGTAACAGCTTGTAGGATTCACATGTGACCACTGCATTGTCAGTTTAATTACCAGACTTTTAAAATAGCAGTGCAGTGCAGTGTGTACATTTCCATTTTCCACATATATGAACCCTTCTTCTCCCTTTTTATTATGGCTTTATTCTGTAAAACTAGGTCACTAAATTTGCGGTGTTAGATACAGAAAACAGAAAAATTTAATAAGCTTAAATAATAAAGTCTTAAAAATATCTAACTTGTAAGATGGAAAATCAGTCTTGAGTCCAGAGTTGAAATTGGAAGTGAATGAAATTGTTTAAATTTACATGCAGGAACTTCTCGAAATTTTGCATTGTCTCTCTGTGTTAAATGACTGAATATTTTCTTGCCGATGGTCAGACCTTCCCATACCTTGAGCTACCTTGCTGACCGCAACCGCAGAGCGATCTATAACGTCTGGCAGGTGTAGGGTTGCGTGTTGATACGTAGGAGAGATTTTGATTTATTTATTTATTTCCTTTTCGCCTGGTCACCAATAATTGTGAAACTTCAGCTAGTTTTCTCTGGCTGGATACAGGAGCTGTCAGGCATCATATTTCCCTCAGGTTCAAATGTGCTGTGTGCTTTGATAATAAATGGGGAGAGCTCAGGTGACCAGGCTTTAGAGGCTTGTAGGTAATAGCGGGACCTTATAGAACTCTGATATGAAAACAGCACTTCCTGTATTTGAATTTGGCTGTTTGGTCGTCTCTGCTGAATTTCAGCATATTGACTCAAAGTGCTGCAGCCCAGTGATAACCTTTTTTTTAATGAGAGAAATAATTTGGTTACATGTCCTTAAAGTCTCATGAGGAAATGCTGACCGGGACAAAGATTTAAATGTTTGATCAGTTGTTGGGAATCAGTTTTACTTGACCTAAAATCTGAATATGACTAAAACAAACAAAGGAAGAAAAAAAGTTTATTCAGTTTCTCCTTTACACTGATTTTACACTGATGTTAATAACCCAGATATTTTAATCTATTCTTTTATTGTATGTAACCTAGATCATTAAGACAGAAATATCTTCTGCAGAACTGATAGAGGGAGGCAAAACCAGGACATTGTTGTGCAGACCAATTTTCCACAGATAAGAATTCAGTACTAAATGTTGCACCATACAAACAAACAAAACAACAGGAAAATCCTGGTCTGCCTTTTGTTTGTTTGTTGTATTTTCAGTTCTCACACAGATTAAACATTGTAAATGAATGTGGTAATTAACGCAGGGTGTGTGAGTATATGCGCTGGTTTATCCACTTGTTTGTCTCAGATGAAAGGAGCATATTTTCTATAAAACAAAAAGTGGGATTGTACAAGGCGCATCATACCCACTTGTTTACAATGGTCTCCCATGAGGGCTCCCCTCTCTGTTTGTTAGCGTATTTACAGGGGGAGACTTAAAATAGCCCACCAGCTCAAGCAGAGCACCATCTATAGGCAGACTGTGCTGTGAACGCACCAGATTTACTTTACTGATCTGTAAACAGCATACGCTTTATTCAGTCCGTCTCATCCCTCTGTGTTTGATCTTTGCTGCACTGGGAAGAAAAGAAAAGAAAAGAAAAAATCTTTAACATTCTCCATATATGGCATCCACATGCAATTTCTGGCACATGAATAGCCACTGAAAGCAAGGAAGTGAATTTCATTTTTAGCTATGGCTCAAGCCAGTATGGCACGTTCTTAATAAGATGCTATGCATGATACAAGATATATATACTGTGTGAATTTCACAGTGCTTAACTTGACCTCCTGACTGTAATGTTATTTAAAATAGGTCACTTTAGATGTACCTTTTGGATACAGTACATTTTCAGTAATTACAGTTATGAAAAAGTACGATTGCAGCTACCAAGACCAAATAAGTAAGATGCATTAAGTTAACCACATGGTGGTGGAAATCAAACATCACAGCTGAAAAAAAGAATCACAAAAGACAAAGTCAAATGTCAAAGGGAAAAAAAATGAGGAGAAAAACATTCCTCTTTAAAGCAACATGTTCGGAGTCGATTAGTAGGAGCACTGCATGTGACAATATGAGCCAAGAATTATCAGAGTTCAGCAGATCCAAGCAAGTTTACCAGTACCACATTTTCCCAGATGCATCTCTTTACATGCAGTAAAAGGTGTGAAGAATCTTGTAGAGCAACGTCACCCCTGGGTTAGCACTGTGTCTTAAAGTACATTCACTGACTCGACATAAGGAAATATGGCATGTTAAATAGTTGAATGCAGATTAAAAGGGATGGAAATAGACTATTAAACAAGCCTCCCCCTGGTACATTTCATATGATGTTCTGTTAGGCCGAGTTAGTGACCTTTATAATCAAAGCATATGCTAATTACAGAGATATTATTAGACGGGTGGGAGTCTGTGCTCAAAGCTATGCTATCTCTGCCTGCACAGAATTCACAAATCAGGGGATAGTCACTGAAAAGGTGGACCGATAAATGTCACATTGCCGCTGTTATGTCTCCCCTACGCTTTATGTATGAGAAGAGAGAAAAAGCAGCTCTGACATGATTAGGCTGTTGCTGCTGTTCTTAAAGCTCCCGACCCATTCCTCTCCTGACCTCTGCTTTTTAAACGCGCAGTCATTTGTAGGGGCAAAAATACATGAATATTTATCACAATGCCACCTCTGCAAGGTACGCACCCCAAGCCAGCGCATGAAGAATCGATTTTTTAAAGTGTATTTTAGATTTCATTTGCAGGTTTTTTCAAGTACGCTTCATCCCCTTCCCTGTAAAACTAAGCCCCATCCCTTTGATTTGTGCTCTCCATCACAGGGTGTTAAAAAAGTTACTTAAATTAAACTACATGACCAGTGACACAACACAGAAGGACAAGGGAAGACAGATAGTGACATCCAAAACATGCCTGTTATTCTCTCCACCCTCACATTCACTCATGTAATGTTTTTATGTAATCTAATGCTGTAATGCATTACATGCATGTGCAATGTAATTATGCTTTTATGTAGTTTTGCTCTTAGTTATGTTCCTAGTGATTTCTGTCATGTTGACCTTTATAAGACACGGTAGTGAAAGATCACACTAACAGGTGAGATCTAAGCTACAGTATAGTGTAAAACTCTTGATCACATCCAAACTCAAGAATGTGTTTGTCTTGCGCTTTGTGAGTAACCCACACACAGGATCTCTAACCTGAAACTGGAACGTGTGGTCCAGTTGATTTGTTTGACATTCATGTTCAAAATGTGTTTTGTCACTTATTAGTGTCAGTGCTGTGAACACTACAGTGCACATGTATCTCTGTCTCTTACTTTCACAGCCATCCAACACACAATCCACATCTCTGCACTTGCACACACCCAGACACACACACACAGAGCACATGCACACACGCCAGGATCTAAATTGAACAGACCAGCATGGAGTAGGCCAATTACATCACCGCCCCAATTAAAATAAAACAACAGGACTCTTTCAAGCTGTCCTGCAGGGGAGAGAAAATGAGATGGGGAGAGAGAAAGAAATGGTAATAACAAATCCCAATCCAGTCAGATCATCATGATGTTCATTTTAATTAAAAATTTGGATTCTCTGCAATTAACTCCAAACTAGTCCCCTGTGGCTCAGCGAAGAAGAAAATGATTGGTTCTCAGTTTCCAAGCAACTCTGAGGGTTCCACAGCGTCCTGTGATAATCTCTCTTTAAATAGCGTTCGCTGCTTCTTGTGAATGTTTGGATGTTTGTCAAAAGAAAATGCTGCTTGATAATATTTATGTTGACATGACTCATACCGGTGACACCACAAATCTGTTAAATGTCTCCCCTTGGCTTTCTGCAACTGAGGAGAGCTGGGGGTGTGTCTTAAAGCTACAGACATCAAAGCTGGGAGGACACAGGACGGTGGCCAGTCTGACACTCAGACTCAGAGTGATTGATATCTTCGCTGATCACTTTAAACATTCAATTATACTTTTACCTGTCAGCCTCCATCGACCTTGTTGTAAGTCAAATGTCATGTCATGTGGAGTGATATTTTTCGTTGGGTATGAGGTGCATATGTGTTAATGTGCCTGTGTGTAGTGTATGTATTGAAATGTGTGGAGTAGCCATCTGAGGGTATGGATTACTGTAGTGATAGGAGTTGAGTGGCTAAAGCCTTATGACTAATAGCCTGTCAGAGTGGCACTCAACTCTACTTGGTCACACAGATCAGCACCTTTCACTTGCCTCTGAAACACACACACACACACACGCACACACACACGCATGCACACACACATGCACACACATGCACACAAGACTGTCAAGGTAAAAAGATGAGCTAAACAGAAGTAATGTTCCCTGGTGTTTAAACATAGTAATTGTGGTTTTTCTTTAAATACATGCATTAACTGCAATCTAAATGCATTAAATGATGGGAAAAAACAAAACAAATGGATTCAGACTTTACGGTTAAAAAACTAACCTGTCAGTGTGCTGTTGCTGGCAGACTACATAATGGTAACTCTATGACTCTGTTACTTGGATGGTACATCTACCAATACACCACCCTCATTTAATTTCACCCATCCTCACTGGATATCTACATTTAATACAAAACTACATTTATTTAAATTTCTTACCTGAAATCAAAATTACACACATGCATTCCTTAAGCATTT
>OMNW01019963.1:17949-29753 GCA_900303245.1 Selene dorsalis | reverse complement strand
TTAAAAATTTTTTTTTTTTAATTAAAAAAAAAAGAAGGATAAATTGAAAAATAACATTTACAGTAATTAGAGACTTCTCCTTGTTTTGCAGATCGACTATTCAATGGCTCTTTGTCCTTGAGATGTTGACCACATGTGGTCAATGCAGCTGACTGGACATGACTGGGGAAATCCCATGGCGTGTATTAGAGGATGCTTTAGATGCTCAGTGTTACCTTGGTTCTATAGGGGGACGTTACCGAAAGATGGTTGTCTTCATTTAACACTGGGAATTCTTAACACAGCTGAAAGTGCTTGTCAGAGCAAAAACTGAGCCCTAAGGGAGTAGATGGGCCTGTAGAGCTCAGGGTGAGGAGTGATCAGGGGAAGTCCAGGCAAAAACATTTCTGCTGTACTGAAGGTTCCTCTCAGTGACCTTCATAAGAAGTTTGGAACAACCAGGACATTTCTTTGAGGTCACCACCTGGTCAAAGTGAGCAGGGGGAATAGCCATTGGTAAAGAGGTGACCAAGAAGCTGCTGGTCACTGTGGACATCTGCCACAGCAATACTCAGCTGGTCTGGGCTTTATGGCAGAGAGGGCAGCCAGATGTGTCTTTGTCCTTGGTCAGAGACACAGAAATTCAATTGGAGTTTCAATTGGGATTCTCAATCTGTGAGACACAAGATTCAGTTGAAACCAGAACAAAAGGAAGGAAACAAAATGATTAGTGCATAGATGTGGCCAGATGTATTGTACAGAGCCTGAACCTATTTGATGCACTGTCACTGGTCTCCAGCTCACACTGCTGGAGTGCATCATCCATTTTCAGGCAGTCTCATGTTACCTAATCCACTCCTAGAGTACTCATCTACTCTACATAGCCCTCGTATTGTTTTTTGTGATCTATTGTATTTCACCTTTTAAACATCACACACAATCTCCAGTGTATCAGGAGATTTTTATGCAAGCATATCATTCGTTCTCTAGCTAAACACGCTACATTGAGTGAAGTTGCTTCTTGGTAATTTGACTATCATGTCCCTCGAGGCATCCTGCGTCATGTTCTCTGCTTTTGAATTAGTTTTCCTAGTATTTCCTGTTTTACCTCATTTTTCTGTCACTTTGATTTTCCTCTTATTTTAGATGCTCACTTCCTGCCCTCACTGTCTCCCCTCTCCTTCTGTATGTAGCCTTTCCTCAATTTATCTTGGCTCTGCATCACAGCTGTTCTAGGTTGTCATAGTATTAGTTTTCCTGTTCATCTTCTTTGCTAGTTTTTCTTACTACTTATTCTTATTACTACTTAGTCTTATTCCGGTATTTTGAATGTGTATGCCTGCTCCTGGTTGCCTGCTTGTCAATATCCACCCCTTCGATACAATATCTGGTCACAGCAACTATGGCATGACGCCCAAGGTGTCACAAACACCAGCTCCCCTCCTTTGATCCCTCTCTCTTTTTTCCCCCCTGACTCTCTCCTCAACATCTCTCACCCTGTGAGCAGCCTTCTTGCTCCTGGGAGAACAGGGTGCAGCACCACTAGTGCAGCGCTGTACCTGCTACAGCACCACAGCTCTCCTTTGCTCCTAACCCTAACCCTAACCCTCCTTTGTAGGCCTGCTCACAACAGACTCCACTCTCCCTCTGCTTTTTCCACAGCGGCAGTGAGTGCTGCTTTAGGATTAACTAAGAGTGAGCAAGTTTACTTCAGCAGCAGTCTGCCAGCTAAATTCCTCGAGGAACAGGAGCCACAGCAGCGTTAGCATGGAACTCTGTGAGGACACCAGCAGGCTCTTCATCAACACAGGATCTCATAGCCAGAGTGGACCTTAATCCAACACACTGGACTTTGAATACAACACAAGATAGGACCTCTCCTCTCTCTCTTGTTCCACAGAGGGGGTCACATTGACTGACTGAGCTTAACCTATCCTAACACAGCATAGCACAGCACCACCAAGCAACAGACCCATTAACATTGGTCACTATGTTTGGTTAATGTATGTACTTAGCTTGCTAGCCACTCTCTAAATTTGTAGTACACACAGGATTTGTATGCAGCTAACTGTCTCCTTCTGATGCCTTTAGACAACAAGAACAAGACTAAACAAATTCACAGTTTCCCTCCCCCACACACCCTCAGCAGTTTCCTTCACTTCCTTTGTAAACTGTCATTTTGCTCTTTCAAAAGACCGTGTGGTCACAGCAGCCATTTTGATTTGCCATGATGATTTGCATTTCTCTGTGTCACCTGGAACCCACACTTACACACAGACTCACACACTTAGACTGGGTTGATCTCTCATGGTAACGAGTCAGCCTACAGAGCAGAGGTGCAGAACCTGGTGAGGTGGAGCTCAGCAAACAACCTGCCCTTCAAATTTGGAAAAACAAAATAGCTGATTATTGACATGAGATCAAGAGATAAGGAATTCCAACCCATCTTCATCACTGCGGACTGTGTGGAACGAGTCTCGTCCTTCAAATATCTGGGAACTCACATCTCAGAAAATCTCTTGTGGGCATCCAACACCACCATCCTGCTGAAGAAGACCCAACAGCGTCTCTTTCTCCTGAGAATGTTGAAAAAATCTGGCTTTTAATATTACCATCTATGATATTAATATTTTCACATGTATGATGCCAGTATTTGATAAACCACCAAGAAAATGTTATAAATATTATGTATATAGCTGAATATTGCCTCATATGGGGCAATGTGCAACATGAGGTCCCAACTTTTTTTGGAAACCATACAGCAGCCTATATGGTAGTCTATTAGAAGACAAGGCACAGCAATAAAGTAAGGCCACGGAACAGCACACATCACCCTAACTCATAACATACATGTGAATGATGAACTAAATGGTATTATTTTTACACCTCAGCGACATTGCTGCATAAAACTTCAAACTTTCTTACACAGTAGTTGAATCATGAAAGAAGAAGTGATTCTCTGGTTAATTGTTGACCTCATGAAAATCTATTTTGGCACCAGGTTCTGTCAGACTGAATCCTGGCTGTGCCAACATGGATAGAAGTAAAACAAGCATTCTTCAGGAGAGGGTATTCGGACCTTGAAGCCAATGTTGTAAAATGGTTATCAGAGTAATCACACTGATGACAGCTGACTGTACTACCATTACATACAGTTACAGCTATTGTCTGACTGAGTTACACAGAAGCAATTGTTCCAATAGAAACTGCTGCCATCAGTATTATAGAGTTCAGAGTCACGGCTGCATGTCGTGTAATTAGAGATTTACATATTGTGTAGATTTCGGAGCTTTTCAGGCAAAAAATACCACACCCACTGGTGGAAAGCACAAAACTGGTTCATCTTGTCATTTGCTCTATAAATAATAAAGAAGCAATTGAGGTTCTGCATTTACACAGGAAATGACATTATAGCTCTTGGCCATCCCAGCTCAACATGGCTCAAATCCTGTTTGACCGACTGTCCCTAATTTCAGCTCAGCTCAGATTAGCGCAGTAAAGTGTGAAACTGGTTTTATTGCTTGAGAGCCAGAATTTGTTTCCCCTAATCTGAACAGAAGGTTTAACAAAGCCATCACTGACCAGTACAGTTATTAAGAAATCCAGATGACTGTGGGAAAACAGGAAGCTGTGAATAGGGGCAGGGTACATGTGGAAAATAACATTTGGTTTTTGAAAATTATGTAGGCTGGAAGTCAGAGAAGCTGAATGTGTCAGATGACGGGCATTCAAAGTGTATAAAACAACTCATATACTTTTTATTTGCTCTCAGTTAAATTATTTCAACCAATATATCCAAAGAATAGCCAAAGAAATGAGCAGAAATCAAAAGACAACCACTATACTGTATATTGCCATTGAATATAACAACTCAAATAATTAATCATTGTATCAAACAATCTCAAATATCCAGAATTCATTGGTTCTAATAAGACAATGACAGTACCGTTGTGTAAATTCAAAACATTGTTCACTTTGCTTAAATATTATGGTAGTAATCTTGTTTTTTTTTTAAAGCTCACAAAAAAGAATGTGGTCGGTTTCAGCTTGGAGTCCGGCTTTTTATGTAGTGAAGCCCCCTTTGGCTGACTGGTAGTGGTCTCGATTCCAGAGTGATGGGTATAGAACATCAGTCCATTAACAGAGTTGTACTGCCTGCCATCCATCCATCCATCCATCCATCCATCCATCCATCCATCCATCTGACAAAATATGAAACAAATGAAAGCAAAAAGCGGCTCTGGGTCACACTTTGGGTCACACACTTAATGTGGGGGTTGAACAGAAAATGTAAGGAACAAATCACTGTAATGTAGGTCTATGCATAAGTTATTGAAGCTGTACAGAGATTATTATAACAAACAAATATTAAAACAAAGCCTGGTAAAAATTCTCACCAAACCCCTAAAAGGATAAATCTTTTTAAGGAAACAAAACAAATTAAACGATAAAAATGCTTTTGGAGGGACACCTCCATTTTTCCCTTTATCGGTTTTTATCAATACTTCATGGCTGGACAGAAAAACAAATATACCGTATTAACATAAGACGTTTATTCTCCTCCGTATTAAAAGAGGCTGCGACAAATGACTGTGTCATTTACTCTTTTATCTATGTTTATTTGATTATTTTTTTTATCTAAATGGGTGGTCATGCAAATAGAAAAAGCCAAGTCCTTTATGCTTTTAGCTCGGTGGTAAAAGTTGGTAGGTCACCTCTTGGCCAGTTTGCCTCTTGACAAGTTGACTAGTTGCTATTAACTGGGTTACAAGGTGATGAGCGGGCTGGTTTTCTTCCTCTGAGCTCATGAAGTAACTAGCCTTTAAGTCAACTAGTTCATACAACTAGCTAGCGTCCACTGATTCCAGCTAATTGTGCTTTCTTTGTGAAATAAGTCTCAGCAATTGCTTTTTGCTTCACTTGTTATTTTTCTTCCTGGAATTTCTTCCAGTCAACCATTTCAGAAAGTCAACCATTTTAGCTTCGAAGAGCTAAACCAGGTAGCTTGGTGGCTAGCTGGCCAGGCAAGAGTTGCATTTCAAGAGGTTGACTTGTTGTTTTAAGGTGGACTGGTATTCCAAAATCATTGCTTGATTTCTGCCGTGTTTACCAACGAACCACCTAGTCAACAGGTAGATCGAGATTCAGAGAACTCAGCTTGGTGGGAGATTGACTGGCGTTCACGCTACTTTTTGCTTTTCAGTAGACTGATATTTTTCACCAAGTAGTTTAAGCAACTGACAAATCAACTGGTTTTTTCGCAGCTGGTGTGCGAGCCGTGTGTGATTATGAGATACTTGCGTTTGTTGTGCTCCGGGGTCCAAAGTGGTACCTTGTTTGACAAGTAGAGTTCTATTGTCTGTGGATACCTGATCTTCACTGATGCTAGAACTTTTCAGTTCATTATATCCACACGTCCATATCCGTCTATAGACACTTACCAGTCAAACCCATTTGACCAGTCATGTTGTAGCATTCCTTTAAAATGGTCATGGCTACACATCTTACATGTCAGTTTGTAACCAGCTGGTAGGTCCAAATGCAATAAGCAATCAGTTTTAGAATCTGTATCCATCTGTTTGTAAGAAATCTGCAGCCATTACAGCCAGCCACTGTGACTTAGGCAGTCATTAAGAAGTCTGTTGTTCACAGCACAGGATGAAATGGCTCAAAATGAGTCCGTCACCAGTCTCTCCTGACACCAAGTCTGTACACAGTCCAAAAACCCAATGAAAACCAGTTGACCAATCAGTGTACCCCACGTCCAAAGCCAGTGAAAAAGCAGTCTGTTAACCAGCTTGTAGCCAGTACCAGTTGAGCATGTCTACCAGATATCAGAGCTTAGTTCTCTGCTGGTGAGAGGTACGAAGGTGCTGTTCAGGTGGAGGTCTGGCTTCTTCCCAAGCGTACTGCTCTGAGGAACCTGGGAAACACACAGCAAAACAGTGATGAGCAAATACCCCCCAAAACCACACGTCTTAGAAAATCTACAGTTGAAAGGAAAAAAACAGGTGTTGCATTCTACAGTACAGGGCTATTACATGCCAGTAGTAGACCATACGTCTTATATGACAACTATTCCCAGTCTGTTAGAATAAATATAAATATTTCGATTTTAGATAATGTGAAGATACTTTTTTCTTTCTACATTTTCTTTTATCCAAACAGACCTCTTGTTCCCCAGTGAACTGCTCTGAACCCCTGGGGAGAAAAGAGGGGTTTCATTTTAAATGTGTTTAAACTCTGAGGACATGCACACAAACAACAAAAAAAAAAGGATGCAGTGAGCAGATACACTGTTGGATGCTAGAAACAAACTCAGAACAACAAAAAACATACTGCATGTGCCACTGTCTCTTCTCCTACCTGTCCATTCAGAAGTGTCATAGGGATGTTGCAATAGACGTGGCGCCCCCCAGGGCCCAGAGTGGAGAACTGCACAGTGGAGGGAGGAGGGAGAGGAGGCGACAGGGAGGAAGGCTGTGGGGGAAGCTGGAACTCGTAGCTGCGGCAGAAATGCCTCATTTGGGCTGCTGTGGCCGTGTGGCCCCCTCCCAGGGGCAAGGTCATCTGGTTGTAGTCCGGGATCTCTGTCGCCAAGGCAACCTGTGATGCAAAAACCTTACTTTATTTTATCACTTACAATAACGAGGCAACGAGGCAATTAATCCTTACAAGTTCTTAATGCTGACATTCTCAAGAGTTGTTCAAAGTGTCTGTATTGCACTTATAATGAATTGCCATTTTCATTTTCTTTTTATTTTGGGATATACAGTACATAGTGCGTTATTTTTAATAAAGTGGGTTTCTGTTATACTTATTGCATGAAACGGCTCTGTGATCAACTGGCAAGTGTTTTTGAACGTGGAGCTAATCATTTGTTAATAATCTATTTGGCTTTGGAGAAGCCCATATAATTCTTCTAATATTTCTGCAAATTAGTTAAGAACTATATTAAAAATTAAAGAACTTGAATTTAAATTCTAAGTAATGTTGATAATTAACTCACTGATTCACAGTATTAGTAGCTGGTAAATTTTTTTTTTTTTTTTTCTATAATCATGTCTATAATGCAGTGTTTGTGCTTTGTGCACATAAAGAATATGACTCATCATAACTAGCTGACACCTCCAGTTTCAAAACATTGGTTTGAAATAAAACAGCTGACCTGATGATGTCCGTGGCGATTCTCATTAGGGGGCGCCAGAGTGGCAGAGGTGGTTGTCATGGCAATAGTGGAGACGGTGGTCTGCAGGTCACCAAAGAGGCCTTGTTCACCGGAATCCATAACCTACAATAATAAACAATAACAACATCAGCAAAAAAACTATTGCACAATTTTTATTGAGCAAAAATGAGGATCTTACTTTTGAAATAGTAGCAGGAAGAGAACTGGAACATGGTTACTGAGCAGACCTGTGATCTTTTTCTTTTATAACAACAAATCTCAGACCACTCCTATTTCTTAATCCCCTGTGTTACTGAGCTCCAGAAACTATTGTACATCCTTCATTACAATTAACAGAGACGGATTCCATGCCTGAAAATAAATAATTATCATACAATATAGCATTTATTGCCACATGTCTTATGGTACACCTGATATCACTGCAGCTCAAAGTGAGTGCATAGAAAAAAAAATGTTAAATGAGCTGTGCCTTAAACCTCAGCTGCTGATCAAAGCTCATGGTTTAGAATATAACAATCTAAGATGAAAAGGGTAAAATCATAGCCGCAGTTTGTGTCCTTTGGTCTGAACTTTTTTTTTTCTGAACCTCACCTGGTTTCTTTTATGTATTCATGTCAACTGATGTGTGCATTATCCAAGCAAGCGGGTAAGCAAAAGTCATAGGGACTGAGGCAGCCCACAAAATGTCATTCCACAAGGTCGGAAAAATTTGGTGGCACTGAGGGGTCAGAACACACCTGATTGCCATTCATTGTATGTTGCCGAGATTGATGGATCGCTTGACTTCTTCTGTGTTCTTGTGCAATTTTTCAAGAGGTTAGGAAGTGTGTTCCTTGGCCCATAAATTGAAGAGGCTCTTCACCTCCTCTTGGCTTCATCAAGCTTTCGTAGCATGTATAACTGCGCACTATTGGATGCCATTGTCTATTCGCTTAAACTCACAGGGCTCTGGAATTTAAAGGGATAGTTCATGGTATTTGATATGGAGCTGTATTAATTAGTCACACATTGTCACTGTGTTACCTGCAAGAGATTGGGATCAGTGCATCACAGTGGCTAGAAGCAACAGGGAACTAGCAGAGCAATGTGCTAGTTTAGATACTTAGTGGGAAGTTCACTGAAAATGAAGCGTACATTTAAACGCATGTTGGATTGTTTCAGTGGTAATTTTTATAAGTGTGTAACACATATTGTTGTTGTCTGCTGGCCCTGTGCACAGCAGTATGTTGCTCTGCCTCTGTGCCAGTGCTGCCAGCTGCCTCTTGTAACTGGCAGCTCACTGATCCACATATACTGCAGGTAACACGCTGACTATGCTTGATTATCTTACACATCACCACAACAAATAACTTGTTGTTGTGGTGATGTTTTTTTTTTTTTTTTTTGGCACTTTCTAAGTTTGAATGGCTCCTTTCTTGGACATCATAATGAACCAACATGAAAAAGTGGAAATTTAAAGTTTAATTTTGCTGCTGTGAAGTTAAAGAATGAAAATATGCTGCAATTTGTAAAAAGAAATCAGATAAGTGGTGTTAATTTGCAGGACAGGAAGAGATCAGATACACCCTGAATGTGATAAATACTCTTATTATCACTGTTCCAGTTCTATGACGTGTTAATGTGCTGCTGATTCTTGTATTAAGATCCTTTGTGTCATAGCTCTGTGCTTCACTCTGCTTGTTTCCTGATGATTATTCTCTATGTAGCAAGCAGCGAGATAACATCTCTTTGTTAATCAGGGCATATACCTCCTGAGGTGTTAACACATGGTAAACATGTGCACATTTTCCCCCACTGTGATTCCAATTTTAATACATAACCTGTGTTTAGCGGGCATTTTAAAGGCCATCTGTTTGTTGTGAATGTATGCTGCCCAGGGGAGCAGAAGTAAATATGGTAAATTTCCACAACACTTTTCCACACCTCTTGGACACGCCATGAAGACAGTGTTATTCTGCCAATACACCTGTAGCTATATGTATATAGTCTATGAGTGGAAGGTGTTCAGTACATATTTCTCAGGATATGTAAATTAATTTGTTTTTTAAAAAGCAAGAAAATAAATGTTGTCATTGTGTAGATGCTTGTGAAAACCTGTAAGACTGATTTTAGACCTCTGTTAGTGGCAGTATACCTGGCGTCGGGACAGTGTCTCTCTGCGCTTAGCAGGCATTTCATAGACCACCTGTTTCCAAAACTTGGAGGACAGCTCGTTGCTTTTAGGACCCCTCCACTTGATGATGGATAAAACCTGAAGAGGAGAGGACAGAGGAGAGGTGAAGAGATTTTTTCTTATTTCATTTTAGTCTGCTGGTGTTTGATACCACCCTCCTTCTTCTTTGCCTTACCGCTCACATTCATCCTCTACATACCTTGATTGTGTGTTTCAGTGCTTCGACCTCTTGGTAGTTGATGACATTCTTCAGGTCGGCACACTCTATCATGATCACCTGGACACACAGAGACACAGGTGTGGAGGTGCTCCAGAACAGAGGAACATGACAATCTCTAATCTCTTCACTGATTTCCTTCTTTCCATATGATTTATACCTTGATCTCCCCGGTGACCAGCATGGCGTGGAGGCGTGTCTCTATCTGGAAGATGCTCCACCCTCTTTTGGCAACAAACTCTGGGGTCAAAACAATGATGAGGCGTCTGCTCTGCTCCACGCTGCGGGCCAAGTCCTCGATATAAGCTGAGGAGAGAGTCAGAGAAACAGTGTTAAGTGACCAAGTGGAAAGGTAGAAAATCGTCACTTAGAATTAGTGAGATGTGGTTAGTTTCTTGCAATTTGTTAGTTCCTGCTCTTTTCTATACTTACAATAGTATAAAAGGCAGAGCTGTCAACATCACTGTGACTTGAAAAAACAGGATACAGTGTTAATCTTGCAGCTGGAGTCAGAACATGGTTAGACTAGTTTAGCACAGGAGCTAAATGGAGGAAAGTTAATCATGGCTTTGTCCCTGCTACAAACACCTCATGTCTCATTTCTTGAACTTGTACAGAGGCAGTGATATAAAAATTGTGGTTATAGAGGGAATTACATGCTTCAGCTATTCCCTGGTGAGCAACAGCTGTGTGCAGTAGACTGTATAAGCTCCATGTTATCACACAATTGCTTTGTTTGTTACCTCATTTAAATATGGCAACTTTGGACAGAGGGAAATAAGCTAGCAGCCTCCAGTTTTAATAGCCTAATCACATCTTGACTTAAGCTGTGTATTTAAAGCACAGCTGTAAGGCTGATATCTTCTGACAGTTTGTTAAAAGGAACGAGTCTTAAAATGTGGAACTACGACTGTTCTTTCAACACTGGTGCATCAATAAAAAGCAGTCCGTGTACCTTTCTGTCACACCTGTTTCCAAAATGCACTAAAATACACTAAAAGCAATGAACACGCCAGAAAAAAACGCCTCATTAATGTCCAAAATTTAAGTTTTGTAGTTAAAGAGCCAGCTCAATATTTTGGGAAATATCCTTATTCATGTTTCTCCCTTGTCATCTTGACCGCACCTGTCTCCGACTAACTCGTTACTAATCCAAATATGGACAAAGCAGGTGGAGTGAATTTGAAGCTGAGCACTTGGTGCATGCCATCTTGTGGTAAGCACACACTCACAATTCACCAACAATCGTGCAGAACTTAAAGTCTTAATAAAGTCAGGCTAGCTTTGTACTTAGAGTAGCCAACTACCACTTAATACACAGATATGAGAGTGATATCAGTCTGCTCATCCAGCTCTTGGAGAAAAAGTAAATCTATGTTACTAAGAATATTGAACTTGTTCCTCAAATGCTCTTTAATTAAATGACAGATAAATATGAGTCAGAGCAGCTTCAGAAAAGAAGCAGGAAAAAAATTCTAGGTAAACCTCCTTATATAGTATCTTCTTCTTGCTGACTGCATCCGTCAAGTCATCTTGTTCATAAAATGACAGGAGAGAGTGACAGGAGTGTGCAGTGGAGTGACAGAAATGCTGGTGCAAGACTTTTGGCTCTGACACAGCGGCAGCGCAGTCGCTTCTTAAATGGGGATCAGGGTTGTGCTGATACACCACCATCAGCTTTTACTTCTAACTCATGGAGGAAAATGTGAACTTGGGATGGGGGATGGGCAAGTGGTGAGATATGAGAAGTGAGCAGAGCTGAGGTGGAGCCACTTTAAGTGTCAATATAAATACGTGTCAACACAGAGCTCAATGTGAAGCCTGCACAGGGGCCTGTGTCTCACCCTCACCCTGGTGCTGGTTTTTGGTGCCCGACCCGTTATAAACTCATTCCCTCAAAATGTTCCCTTTCTAATTATTTATTTATGCCATTCTCAGTGTTTTCTGCAACATGCATTAACTAAAGTGCTCATTATAACTTAAATGTGCTCTGTGAACAACAGATTCCCTCCATGTGTGCGTCTCTCTCCTTCACCATCTCTTCACTCGCTAACTAAATTAATGACAGACTCTCCAATAACACATTGCAATTTCACGCTCAATTTGAGAGGCACAAATAGTATGGAACATCCCAAAAATTCAGTCCCCTTCTTCTCTCTCTTCTGTGGGTTGTCTGTCCTCTCCTCTCTTTATCTTTCTCTCTTCTTCTACTCACACTTAACCTCCCCCACCCCCCCCTCCCCCTC
>OMNW01019963.1:2703-17929 GCA_900303245.1 Selene dorsalis | reverse complement strand
CCGCTCCTCACTTCCTCTCCTCGCTCTGTTTCTGAGGATTATGTAAATCAATTAATAAAATAACACAAACCAATGACCCCATCCCCACCTCTTACTCCTCCCGTTGTTTATTTCTCGCTCTCTTCTTCATTTCAGAGGCCTAATGGAGTGGATAATTGAATGGCATATTTTAGGTTGCACGGCCATGTTGCTCTGTCAATGGCTTTGGTGAGCAATGAAAAGGGACCTCATTCTCTCTCTGTGATTCTCTCACTGAGTCTGCTCTCCACACTATGTAACCTTTAGTTCACGCAGCTTAGACAGAGTTTTGAGCGCAGGTATGCACACATACACAACCTGCACTATTTGTTTTTTCTGATGTTTTTAGGGCAGAGAGAGGAAGCCACAATTTGGAAGGAAATGGCTTTTACAGTTGCTGTCAGGATGTGGTAGCTTAGGTATTATTCTGACCATGGGCACTCTAAGTAGGGCATGCTGATTCATTATGAACCATACTTAAGTAAATTTATTTATGTATTTTAGTAGGAAATGTTAAATAATGCAGAAACCACACATATTGTAGGTTTTTTTTTAGTAATTTAGGCAACTACCTTCTTTTTAAAAAGTTTTTGGGACAAGTTGAAAAACATTTTGTTGCAAAAACGCTGATACACAGGGAATAACGCCTCATATTCTGTTTCTTGCATTAGTTTGAGTTGTGTTTACCTCACAGAGAATTTTTACGCTTTAGTGTATTTTTCATAGCACAGAACCAGTACAGTATATTATGTCCTATTCTCAATTCTGCCCCCTGAGGCATACAGCTATCTCACCTTTTGAACAGTGGTTGTAACCAACACAATTTCAACAAATGGTGGATCTACAGCGTCTCTGAAGTCCAGATGAAAAATATAACGTGGCCTTGAGAGCTGAGTGCACTACAGCTTCAGAAAACACATGGAAAGATACGAACACTCTACAAATCCAAAAAAACAACTTCATCAATTTGACATACTGCAAAAGCTCCCATGACAACAGAAGTGTTTCCAGGGAACACAAGAAAGTGACAGACTGTGGGGCTCCTTTTGTCCAACGCTTTTTGACTTCAGAAGTTATAAACACGAGTTTGTTTCTTGGCTTTGATGCAAATTTGTGTTTTTGCATGTGTTTCCTTAAAGTTGCAGTGTGTTGAGTCCTTGATTGTTAATATCTTATGGATCATAACAATCATATTTAAGTAGATCACCAGGAATTAATCTGCACCACTGCAGAAGAACCCAGACTACACTGTTTGGTGTAGTTTGCTCATCTCCCAGCTGCTGGAGATTTCCTGTGTCTGCCTCACTGCATTGGCCAATCACTGATTTTTGACATTAGTTTTAATCCCCTGGTCTGCTTCACATGGAGAGGAGGAGACCTCAGTAAACAATTCAGCTGCTGGTCAACTCCTCCTAAACATCTGGTCCACAATGTAACAGAGAAACGATCAAAGCATTAGTTAGCATCAGTCTGACACAAATGACCCTGTGGGATTCCAAACCAGGAGAGGGTTATGGTAATGGTGATGAAGACAACAACTCCCATGATCCCACTCTACAACGTCACCAAACACCCTTTTTATTATTGACTGAGGGACCCCTAATGGCAGAAATTACACACTGCATTTAATTAGGGCAACAACCTGTTTTATCAACCTTTTCATGCAATTGCAAGAGTGTGTCTGGGAGAATCTTAAACACACGCACAAACTTCATTTCTACCTAAATCCTCTATCCAGTGTCCCTGCAGCTAGCAAGGCAGCAGATGAGCCCAACAATGATGGATGTGTGTGTGTCTGCTGAGGATATTGACAAATCTGTATATTACAGTGGATCTGCAGTTTTATTCCATATTTCTTTCATTAGTGCAGCCCCACTGGCCTCAACATGGTCTCAATATTTTTCATCATTAAAGCACTTTACAGTGTCCAGTGTACATATTGAAAGCACTTGCATTTGTGATTGTGATTGTCTGTGGACAACAGCTGCAGCTAATAAAACCACACACTCTCCTCAAATTGTCAGTTTAAAGATGGAGAAAAACATGTTTTCAGTTTCCAGGACAGAAAAATTTTCAGACCAGTATTCCCTCCCTCACCCCTGACTACACACATTATTTTCTGCCATTTAAACATATATTATTAACATTTGTCAAATAATGGGGGGATAGATAGACAGTTAGATGGACGGTGCATTCCTTTGTGTGTGTGGATGTAAGAGAAACAGTTTTTATCTCTCTAGTCCGTGTCTGTAAAACTTAGTGTGTGTGTGTGTGTGTGTGTGTGTTTGTGATGCCCTCGGTGTGTCCTGTATATTACGCGTGGTCATCTCTGGGTGTGAAATTGAGGGCTTGACATGAGCTAGGTTGAGAAAAACACATAGTTTACGTGTTTGTTTGTTTTTAAATGTGAGAACATGAGTATATGACAAACACTGCCTGGGGCAGAGTGACATCCTTGTGTTGTTTATGTACGTGGTGACAGTGCACATGTTATGAACAGCTGAAAGCACACACAGACATACCATGTGTGTCTGTGTGTGAATGTGCTATGATGAAGATCCCAATTCATTCTTATTTATTCTGACAGAGTGATGAATTCTGGGTATTGGGGGTTACAGTTGCCCAGAGCTTTGTGTGTGTGTGTTTATGTGTGTGGGCAGAGAACAAACTGTAGGTATATACAGCAGGTACTTACTACTGCTGGGTATTAGATCTCTGTCTGGTATAAACAGCTTGTAGCCGTAATGTTTCTCTAGAACATCTGGCAGGATTTCCAGCGCAAACGTCTCCTCGTCACTGCTCGTCCTGCCAGAGGAGAGAACCACAAACATGGCTCCAGATTTAACGTCAAAGGTAAAACCATCAATTAATGACCTGTTCGATTACAAATAAAGGATTAATATGGCAGTACAGGTTCAGATAAGGTCATATCATTACACTTAATGTGATCCACTGTTTTACTCACCATGACCACTCCGCTTAAAGGAGACATATTATGCATACTTTACTGCTTTTTACTTACCGTTGTGTCAGTTTTGAACACCTACAGAGTAGTTCTGCATGATTTTCAGCTCCAAAAACTCCTTAGTTGTTTCGTACTTTGTGAAACACTTAGTTTCGGCTGCTGTCCCCCGTGCTTTCCTCTGATTGGCTTGCTCAGTGGATGCCCGCGTGTGTTTGTTCACCTTGCGTTGTTAAATACATACTGGTCGACTTTACAAACAGGGCCAGTTACTGTATCTGTACGTGTTGGACACCGAGTCTGACCAGTTTTCATCTTCTTTGGGGAAGGAAAATGTTTGTGATTTTCTGTATAGATGCCGGTTGGGGGGCAGGCATCGTGGGCATGCTTTGGGCAGGTCTCTTGCAGTTTGGGCGTTTGTCCTAATTGGACGGTAAAACCTGACGTCAGGTTTTGGGCAAATCTCGCGAAGATCTTCATTACTGAGCGTTCAGAAAGACCATGTGAAATCTTGTTGGTGGATTACAGCAGGACCCCTACAGCTCATGTTGTGCAACTTTGCAGAGGTTCAGCATGGACATATAGCAATAGCAATAGCAAGTTTATTTGTATAGCACATTTCCGCAACAAGGCAACTCAAAGTGCTTTACAGTACATATGACATTATAACATTGTAAGGATGTTCTAAAATATGCAACAGCATAATATGTCTCCTTTAATGCCGTGAACAGTGTAAAGCAGCTGCAGGAAGCAATCAGTTATAGTTAGCTTGGTTAGCTTAGTGTGGCTTTGCTTTGAAGTAACATTTTTTGGAAGATGTATTAATTCAATTTCCCTGCAAGAGTGAAATGAAAGGTTATATCAGTTTCATATTACCAGTAATAGTGGAGCTGGGAGCAGGTTGTTTATTTACAAATGTCAGGTTTTTCTCACCAGGCTGGCTGTTTCCCCTTACCTCCAGTTTTTATTGCTACATAAAGAATGCTCTGTATTTCCTAAAAATTTGAACTTCTTCTCTTGTTCACCGTAAAAAAGAAAAACAACTTAGCTCAACAGGTGTACGTGTGCACTGAGGTCTCTCACCTGCCCAGAGAGTCCAGGTCCACTTTAGTGTAGGACAGGTAGGCATCATACTCCTTATTATCTATGAAGAGAGCGACACGGGACAGAGTGAGACCACAGAATAAAGAGGAGGGTAGACGTCACAATATTCAGCCTTTGAAGGTCACTCACATTAACAGATTTAAAGCTTCTGCACAGTGTTTATATTTACATTTCAAAGAAAACTTTTGCTGATCAGCCTCAAAGCTCAGTTACATGTCTGACCCTCTCCTATAAACCAAAGTAACATGAAGTCATGAATCAAAACACTAAAGACTTTTTGACATAACTGTATATGTTTGCTGTTTTTTCTTCCATTGCGTAGTTTTATACATGATGCATATTAATTTTGGTACAGTTTGTTCTTTTTTTTCTCTATTTATTCTATTTTACTATTTTATTCATAATACATGTATGTGCACAGTTTCATTTTCTTACTTTTCTGTGTTATATTGCTCTTCTATGCCTTTATATCATATGTATGTCTGCGCTCCAGATACTTGAATTTCCTTTGGGATCTCTTGGGATGTTTCTTACAGTCGATACATTATTGAAAAAAACGTTAGTAGTCTTACTTTTAGTAGAAGTGTGTGTCATGCATGTGTCCTGAAGTGACAGTGTGCACTCAGAGAGGCTTACCATCCTCAGTTTCATCACTCCCAAAGTGTCTCCTGTAGCAGAGCATGATCTCCAGGTTGTAGCACTTGTAAAGTGCCGTCAGGACTCCCAGCAGCAGCAAGATGACCCCGAGACCCCCGGCCAGCTCCAGTCGATACATATCTACAGTCAGAGGGAGACAGAGAGGGGACGGGAAGAGGAAGAACTGATGAGAATCAGACGCTAACGAAAAATAAAAACAAAATATCACCTTTTTGCTTGTGATAAATCAAGTCAGAACGCCTGAAAGACTGATGTTCAGTTTGGTTTGGATTCATTTTGTTTTTCACAAACTGCTTTGGTCACGTCTGCATAAACAAAGTGAATCTGCAATGACTGGACTTAAAAACACAAACAAACTTAAATTACCTTCAAATTGCAAACTTTCTAAATCAGTGACTAAAACTCATTCACTTGCACACATGCACACACACACAGGGGCAGATACACAAACACAGAATTACTGTTGACTTTTGATTTGATGTGATTTTTTGATGAATCGCAGCTGAATGTAGACACTTTGTTGCTGATAAAGCTCACCTAATTGAACTGACTCAAACACACACACGCAAACACACAAGCCAAACCAGACATGTGAGACATGGTAATGTGACAACCAGCTGGCTGTCAAGTGGAAATCAATTAGGAGCTAATAATTAATGTTTGTTTGCCTCATCTCCTCATACATAACAACTCTCTCTTGGCTTGTCCTCCTTAACAGGAAGGTCAGAGGTGGGAGACTGAATGAATTTCACAGACATTTAATCGAAGCTCAATAAGGCAGTGCATCTGATGTCAACGCTGAATGAAATGATTCTCTGTGTTAGTAACGCCAGCTAAACTGTGTATTACAGGAGACATATTCTGCCCCTTTTCCACAAATTAAAATAGTTCCCAGGTGTCTTAAAAACATGTCTGTGACATGCTTCAGTCAAAATACCCCAAGGATCAAACATCACAGCTCTTTTCATCCACTCTAAACAGCCCTGTTCAGAACATCTGGTTTCAGTGCCTGTCCTTTTAAATGCAAATTAACCATTGCTAGCCCCGCCCCTTCTACTGGTACTGGTACTCACAGGTCAGGGGTGGCATTATGCAAATTTGAAAACTAATGACATCATTGTCAGACAACCGAGGGAACAGCTCGTAAAACCACATGGATTTCAACCTAGGGAGGAAATTACAGATTTTTTGTCAATTCTCACATTTTGGGGTCAGAAGGCAAGACAAACACCAAATATATGTTAAACAGCCTTCAAAAAGTTATATTTCCATGATATGTCCCCTTTGACAAAGTGTGATCATCAACAGCTCAGTCGTCGCTTTGGTTCTCTGACTCATCAAGTCAAAGTCAAACTTTTAGCAAATCAAGAGAGCCAGATGTTTGTGTAAAACTAATAGACCAAAACACACAATGAATACTGCCATTATATATGTGACAAGTGCACAGAGCAGAGCAGATCTTTGCAACTCTCACTGAACTGAAGCTACTGTGGCCACAAGTGGCAGCTATTGGAGAAGCAAAAGAGTCTGAGTAGAGCTTAAAAGGTGTCAAACTGAGACACTAAGGTCAGTCACATAACAATACCTATCTATACTAGTGAGATGGTTAATACCAGCTAATGATCACACCAGACCACTGAGGTTGTAGCAACCAAACCTGAGAGAAGTGAGCCTTCGGAATTCAGTGTGGTTATTCCGTGTGAATAAATGGTTTATTTGTGAGAGGCCGAGTGTGTTTCTTTCTAATGTAACACGGTCCCACTTTAAACAGTGAGGCTTTGCTTTGACAGCAGATTTTTCAATGGGACAAATGCAACTTACAAGTTATTATTTTCCTATGTTTAAAGTATGCCTGCAGTCCCAGAGGCTTATCACTGAAATGTATGGTGGCTCCTGCACAAAGCTCATTACAAGACCAGTCAGGTTAAACAGCCATTCACTCCTCACCCTTGAAGCTTTTTCTAAAATGAAATATACCGGGTTTGAAAACACATCCAATAAAGCGTTAAAAGCCCTGGTGACTGGTTAAGACGCATCTTTGTAAACCTCAGATGAAGAGTATTTTTCCACAGTTGATCACAAAAGGCAGCAAACGGCCATTCCAGCTGCACTTAAAATATATAGAAGCCACACAAAGGTAAGACTTATCCTTCAGTCAAGGCTAAGGCTCTGAATAGGGACAAACTGATTGGCTTGACAAATGTGCATGTTGCACATAACAAAACCTCTCAAGCAGCGAACCAGACAGCCTCAAAATATGCCACTAAAAACTGTCATTTTCACAGTTTGCTGTCATGTTTTTGTTACTGTCTTTGTATGCAGAACCTTAATGATGGTGTTTCTAGTGTGAGTGCTTTGGCAGTGGGTGTTGAGGGCTCCCTGTAGAGTGTTTAACCTCTTGTGGCTCTATGGAGATGCTTTGTGTTGAGTGGGTCCCTGCTTGTGTTTATCTTGTGCAGACTAACTTGCATGCAAGTCATTGGGTGCTAGTCATCAAAGTCATCAAAGAAGACAGATAGACATGGATGTAAACAGTGCTGCACTAAAAAAAATACATTTTGAAAATCTGTGTTTTACGAGAAAGGAAATAACACCTGACAACTTCATCAGAACTTGAAGATACACACAATGCATTTTGGTGACTGATGCTGAATATAAACAGAATTTTCTTTAAGAAGCCTCCACCTGATGGAAACAGAGGGAGCGTTGTTTTACAGAACTGCACTTGGCAAAAACCCAAAAAGTGTTTTGCCAACATGCATTTGAGTGAGAGAGACAGATGACCTCATGTCAGCATGGTAGACACACTCACTCACACACACACACACACACACACACACACACACACACACACACACACAGACACACACACACACGGTAGAGGACAGATGCTGTCGTCTACATAATGCACCAAAGCATCACTGTATGGACACACAAACCCCCAATCATATATTTTTGCTGCCAATACTGATATGGCCATCTATCAATGAGATACTGATACTGACCATTTACTGATTACTACATACTATACTGTGCATATACTCTACATAGATTACTTAAAATTTCATGTCAAGCAATTTCAAGCCCGGTCTGCCTGTGCAGACCACCAGGAGAGTTTGTATGAGCCCACGCATTCACAAACACACACAGACACACACACTTTTCCATGAACCACTTCATTTTAAAGCAGTACTTACAGCAGGCTCCACATCTGTGTTACCGCCTGGGAGCTCAGCACCACCTATTGGTGTTAGTAACTATCCAGGAGCAGACATAAAAACTACCTCCACTCAATCTACATTTGCTTGGCTTTCATAATCTACAAACTCTGTGTATGTAAAGTCACTGTATTATACATAATGTAATTTACTGCCCTCAGTGCCACCTTACAATAGCTCATTATTAGTGTAAATAGATGGATGTTCAACATGCAGCCTGTAAATACAAAACATCCACCACAAGTTTAAGACCCTCGTTTGATAAGTACAGCTGAATCCGTTCAATTCTTTGGTGTCTTGTCAGTTTGTATGTGTGGGAGGTGTGTAACAGTATCATTCAGTCTGCTCCCTCGTATGTCTTACTGCTCTACTGTGTTATTGAATGTTACTCTCTTATTTCACTGAACGTGTCAATCAGTCATGTGAACATAATGGATTTGAATAATGAGCATAATTTTAATAACACAGTACTGAACAACTGCTGTGTGACCATGTAGAAACACTCCAGTCCTATAGGCAACACACACTTAAAGTTTGAAAAGTAAAAGCACCCCTCATGAATAAAGATATTCTGGGTCCTATTATAACATTATGTGGTGTATGCTTTTTGTAATTACTCATGCATTTAAAGTGAAGTGTTTTTTCCTATCGTGTTCAGTTGGACCTACTTTGAACTTTGTTTCATAGACTGTGAATGCAACATACTTCATAAACTGATCATTTGAAAATCTTAATCATCAAAGGAACAACCACAGTACAGATGCTAAATAAGTGTACTGATGAAGTAGAATATTCCTGTAATTGTATCAGTTGTAGTAGAAGGGTTTTTCTATTTCCAATATAAATATATAGACAAATATATTGACCTATTTCATTTTTATAAACAACAGGCACATATGTCAACCTGATCTGGTGCAGTAATACCCTAACTTGCATTTGATAGATTTTTTTCAGACAGATGCAGTAATCCATGCAGACGACATCACTGTGACCAGCTCTGAGTCAATTGTGTGTGAGATTAAGTGGATCTCAAATCTCTGTGTGAATAACTATTGCAACAAAATCTTTGTCATTAAATTTAGATAGATTCAAATATTAGCTTTTTTGATGAGTTGTTAAATTCTCACTTATTTTTAACTATATAAAGCAATATATATTATTTGCTGAACGATGTTATGATATAAAAAATGTTGCACTGGTTCTATCATTAAACTAAAAAAGGCGACAAGAGATGAGTATTAGAGAATTTCAGGGATACAGTATAAAATGCACTCATGAGGATGTTCTCTGCCACAGTGCATATATCCTCTTGAGAATACAGGTATAAGTGAAGTTACTACGTTTCACCAGTAGACGTCTCTCCGACTCTACTCTCAAAAGCTGCACCGCTTTCTCTTCCTACACAGACGCACTACTGAACATGCTGGAGAGGAGGGACAGCGACAAAGAGGGGGATAAGGTACGAGGGGAGGAGGGAGAGAGGGAGAGTTGGTCCAAGGGGGAAGAAAAATAGTGAAATTCAACTAATTGCCAAATATTTGCTCTACAGTGAAATGAACTCAGATTGCTTCCATTAGTAATGAGACACATTTAGAAACCTCCGCTTCTCTCTCTGTCTCCTTGCCTCCATCCATCCCTTTCTCCTCCCCCTGCGCTCCTCTCTTCCTCTCTCTGTTCTCCCCCCTCACTCTATCTCCTCTACCCCCTTCATCTATCTCTCTCAGATATTTTCCATTAGTAATGAGTCACTTGCTGCCATCTCCTGATATCTATGCACAGTAAAATGGGAGCCGAGTTTGAACGTTGAATATTAAATATGCTTTTTACTTATTAGACATGAAAAGAGGAGTCAACTATAATGGTGATGGTGGTGCCGTCTGCATTTGTGGGAGGGAATTTGTTAAGAGACATTTCTATATCATTTCTCCATAACTTTTCTCCCAGTCGTTTTCTTTCTCTCTGACGCCACCATGTTGAGTTTTACCTTGTCTCTTTCAGTTCTTATTTTAATTTCTATCGTTGTGTTAGGAATGTATTTATCATGTGATGCCAAAGCAATATGTCAAAAACAGCGTAAAAAAGCCCAAAAGGGGACATTTTATGGAAATATCACTTTCTGAAGGCTCTTTAACATATATTTGGTGTGTGTCTTGCCTTCTGGCCCCAAAATGTGAGAATTGACAAAATAAGCTGTAATTTGCTCTTTAGGTTGAAATCCATGTGGTTTTATGAGCTGTTCCCTCAGTTGTCAGACAATGATGTCATTAGTTTTCATATTTGCATAATACCACCCCTACCTGTGAGTACCGGTACAGGTAGAAGGGGAGGGGCGAAGAGTGGTTCAATTGTATTTAAAAGGACAGGCACTGAAACCAGCTGTTCTGAGCAGGGCTGTTTAGAGCAGATGAAAAGAGCTGTGATGTTTGATCCTTGGGGTATTTTGACCGATGCATGTCACAGACATGTCTTTAAGACAACTGGGAACTATTTTAATTAGTGGAAAAGGGGCAGAATATGTCTCCTTTAAAGATTGTGTTAGAACAAGCACAATTTTGCACAATCACCACAGGGGGCTGCGATGCCTTAAGATGCAGTTCCTCTAATGGCCACTAGATGCTGCCACTTGTGAGAAAAAAGGTCTCAACTTCACTTTTAAACACTGCAAACATATGGTCACTCAACCTCTGCAATATCAAGTTCAATCAGCTGTCAACAAATCTTCAGATCTTCAGTTACAATCTCTCGTCATGATGTTTTTCATTCCTGTCAGAGGGAACAACAGTGATATATTCCAGTTTCAAGCCTGGCTGTTTGCTTCAAACAACCATAGAGAGGCATCTCTTGATACTTTTAATACTCAAAGCATGCTGGGAAGAACGCTGATATGCCAATCATGTTTCTTTTGAAATTTTAAAGAGTTGACTTCACTCTAAGCGGCACATTCTTTCAGCTCATCATCTGAAATCACAAGACTTCAAGTCTGAAGAATGATGTGTGTTCTATAAAGGCCTACTCCAGGGATATTGTATAGAAAAGAAGTTGAATAACTCATGAAACAAATATCTGAAAAAGAGCGGCCATCATCAGTAGAAAGGCTGAGACATCCTGAAGTTTAGTTAATGAGTAGAACTCGGGGTTTTCCTTCATTTTCATTCATGCAGGCAAAACTGAAACGACGCTAATGGCATCATCAAGGTTACTTTTTCAAACTCTCTCCATGCACAGCTGTGATGAGTAAAAACTGAACATCACTTACAGTTCCAGTGGAGTGGCCCTTTAAGTAACTGTTGAAACAGTAGTCGTCACCATGATATTGAACAAATGTTTACCACACATATACATGTTTACTTATAAATATAAGTGAACATGTATTGAATAGATATAATAACTGAAATGGAATATTTTGGATGTGTCTTCACAGGTCATCCTAAATCAGTTCTCACCTGTATTTGGATTTTTTCCTTCTACACAAAGATAAAAACATGACCACCAGCAGGAAGCCCAAACTCAAAACTTCAGAGCCCTTTGAGTGACATCAGAGAAACACGGTCCATGTCTGTCCGAAGTGTCTGTCTGTCTTTCTGTGTCTCATTTTCTCTCATGCCATCCTCTCTCCTGTCAGCTTTTTCAGTCTGCCTCCTTCCCTCCATTTTTCTTTCTAGTAAGGCTCTCATCATGGTGGCTGAAGGCAGCCCTTTCTGCTCTGTCAGTTACAATAAGTGGATGTGTATTGCGTGTGTACTGTAGGTGTGTGTGTGTGCATGTGTGTCTGTGTGTGTGTGTCCATGTGTGCAACATAGATGCATCAAACCATTACCTTGGGTCAGTGCAGGGTGAGAGCACACCCTAATTCAATCACACACACTCGGTGCATGAAATCAAGCTTTAGTAACTTGTGCTAACTTAGGATAACTTGTTCTTTGTTTAGGCTGTCATGTTGTATTCCAGCTCCCTAATGTGACCCTATTAGCATCAAGGCTTCAGGCCAGGAGGTGCATGAACAAAGTCCTGGTTAGTTAGCCTGGTTAGGAACTTTTTTTTTTTTTGGAAAAGAGTAGCCTATACTAGAGGTGGACACGATAAAACATTTCTTTGCTGTTTACAGTTGAGAGTCTACTAAACTCAGTTTGAGGACTAATTATCACAGATGTGACAGTTTCTGACTGACTGAGAGATCAAATTACACCACTGGTGCACCACTACCTATACTCTTTCAATATGAAGTGCATCTTCTAAAAAGTTGTTTACACCCTTTCCTTATACAATCACAATCATGTGCAGTCATTTGATAAACATCTGTATGTAATACACACACTGACTTTAAATAGCGTGTAAATGATAACTATGTGCTATGTCTGACAGGGTACATTTTTATTTCTTGTATTTTGTATATGTGGGTTATATTGTTCTTTTTATTTTATTGTATTTGAATATATGATATAGAGCACTGTTATATAACAATTTAAATTGTTTTAGATTTTGATTTTGATTCTGATACCTCATCAAGGGGTAACTTTGCTGCTGATTTTACCCTAAAACCCTTTATGAATGGCAATAACAACAATAGCAAAACTACTTATGTGTTGGTAGTGTGGGTTTTCTCTCAGCAGATGGACATTTCCACATTGACTATATGAGAGCTGAAGTGAATGAGTTTAAAACTTTCTCTTGGTGTAAAGTAAATAGAGCCAGTCCAGCCATTGTCTTTAACTTCTGTAGATGGTGAGACTGTCAAGACGGAGACCACTGTAGTTGTTTACACATGTTCCACAACAGTTTTCAACTCCATCCACAGTGTCTTGTAGATTTTGTCCTTGTATTGTCTTGTCCTGGCAACTTTGTCATTGCTCATAACATCGTTCAAACTGTTGTGCTGTCTCCAATTCAGTTTCTTGAACTTCATGATTAAATTTCAGAAATTTCAGGACAAGTCCAAGGCCATATTAGCACCATTTATATGGCTCAGCAACCACCTATCAACCACAGAAACGGGACTCCAAAGTGGCAGCAACATAGGACAGCAAAAAATCTATGTGTCCCCAGACAAATCATTGGCACCTGTGCTCCTTTTGAATGCTCTAAAGAAGCATTGATTGATTTCTTTTGCGGGGTATTTCATGGCAGCAGAACAAAAAGTAAACACAATACTGACCTACTGTCACCTTAGAAAGTTGTTCCAGAGATGTAAACTATTTTTATTATTAATTTGTTAGGGAAGAAAGAATAAGATGGAGAAGAGAGAGGACAGGCCTGGTTTAGTGTGGTGCCCAGGGCATTTAAACAAAAGGAAAACCCTATAAGAGGGACATACAGACAAATGCATAGAACACATACATGGAGAAGACTCTGTTTCCATTTCCAAAACAAGTTCCATACTGTTTTGGGAGGCCACCTCTTTTGAGGCTGACACAGCAGCACAGAGAAATACTCAGCAGCTACAGGCACTGCTGAGAATAATGCCTTCAACATTCACTGATACCTGCTCCGAGCTCCAGCTACTTCAGTATTCCACTGTGTGTTTAAGTCTTTGCTTCTTTGCGTGTGTGTATGCTGAAGTACACTCTTGCATACAGGACCACGCTTTTAAACAATCCCATTATACTTGATGCCTCCCATGAGGTTGGAGTATGTGTTTCTATGTACATGTCATCACACACATATGCAGAATATGTTGTGAGCTACAGCCGAGCTGCTTATAACTTCTGTGTAAAGTATTTTACACAGACACACACACATTTGTACACACAGTTTCATGTGTTCTTCTTGGTAATTACAGTGTTAAGTAATGACGACCCTGAAGCTCTCATCCTGACCTCCTCTGGAGGTGTGTGTCTGTGTGATCCTGTGTGTGTGTGTGTGTGCCTGTGCCTGTGTGTGAGACTCCCTAGGGTGCTAGTTAAGTATAGTAAGATAGATTTGACACCCAAGGCATTCAGCAGAAGTCAGGCGGGGAGAGAGAAAGACCTGTTTTAGTCTTCCTCCCTCCGTTATTTTCTCTTCACTTCGTCTCTCCCAGTTCTCTCATACACCCCTCACCTTCACAATCTTTATCTCTCTGACTGCATCTATTATTTCTCTCTTGTTCTTTCATTTTCGTCTCCAAACGTCTCTGAGCCTGTTTATCACTTTTCCCATTCCCCATTTCTCCCTGTCCTTACTTTTCTGCATTACATACATTTATTTCACATAGTGGCCATTCATGCGTCTCTCTTTTTCCATTGGGTTTTGAAGAGAGACAATTCATCTCCCCCCTAGTGTTATTTTGCTGCTCTCTATTTCTCTTTGTCTCTAGGTTTTTTGTCTTCTTGTAGGTCATGGCCTCTGACTCAAACAGGCCTCCTCTCTCTCTGCTCATCAGATAAAAACAAGATACTGCAGGACTGCTGCAAATGTTTTACAGAGGAAGCGGTGCCCTCATGCATTGCCTTCATCTGTGATGTTTTTGGTGGCTTTTTCTGGAGATCACCTGTCGAACAGTCCAGTGCTGTGACATCTTCACAGTCAGAAGTCAGAAAGCGTGGCACCGACTCTGCTGTGTTTTTCCTCAGCTGAGCGGCTTGAAATTAAGCTTCGGAAGAGCATCTACATCTTGCACTTTTATTGATGATAATAAACAGTTAGCGTCTCAATTAGCTTGGAAGCTGTTTTCATCCACAAATATTTACTGGGCCATAAAAAGTGGCGTCAGTTCTTGAGCTGGAGGGGTATTCCTTGTTAGCAGAACCATAAAGAGAGGTGGAATATATCCCAGGTAACAAGAGCAGACATGGTTTTATATTTAGCGAGGCTGGGTAAAAAATAAAGCAGTGTTTTTAGGACAAGACACTGTGGAGGCTGTGAAGTGTGAATCCAGAGATATGACTGCCTGTCTGTTTGACACTATTATAGTTATGCAAAGGAAACTGAGTTTTACTCTAAGTAATGATGCCTTTAATTGTATAGATTGACAGTTTAGGAAATTCAATTGTTTGTTTGATTGCTGAACATTAGACAGGAAGATTGATACCACTGACTAATCTTTATGCTAATTAGTTCAGCATAAAGACAGTGGAAAACCGTGAACCTGCTTCAACTGAAGTCTACAAGAACCTCTAAAGTTCAATTTCTAACATGCTATACCTTGTTTCTTTCAAAGAGCTATTTGTAAGTTGTGCCAATCTTGGCATGATCAGCTTTTTACTTACTTTGCACCAGGCATGGGCAACCTATTCCACAGGGCCAGTGTGGCTGCAGGTTTTCTGTCCAACCAAGCAGCAGCACACCTGAT
>OMNW01019961.1:8186-28137 GCA_900303245.1 Selene dorsalis | reverse complement strand
CGGGCGGGGCTGGGGGTGGGGGTGGTTGGATGCTCTGTAGCATCCCTAGTCAAAGTCTGTCCCTGACTGAAGTGGTTAAATGTGAGAGTAATTGTGTTTTGTTTCTGGGACTGACATGTGGAACCCCATGGACCCCATCTCCCTCCCAGTGACAGGCAGAGATCCTCCCCCCTCGCTCTGTCTAATTAGAGGATGTAGCCCAGGGCTCATGTCCCAGGAAGACCCATCCCCCTCCCAAGATGGCTCCCCAAAGAAAGCCCTTAATTGGGTTCTTTAGTCATAGTCTTCATTTTGGCTGGAAAGGCATCTGTGTGTTGCTATCACCTCAGAATACAGTTTGTATCACTCTCTTGTGTTTTTTTTCCTCCTTTCTTTCCTCTCCCTCTCACTGGCCCTCTCTCTATTGCTTTCCCTCTCTCCCTCCACCTCCCCCCCGTCTCCCACTCTCTCCTCACTTAATGAGGCCCCATAATAACACAGCAGTTGTGCAGTTGTTTTGCTACCTCAGTCAAACAGCAGGATCACTGCATAGTGTGTTTCTAGTACCATTCACTTGTCTACTTAGACAAGGTAATGAGTATCATTTGGAGCTACAAAACACTAGCCCACAAAAAGGGTGGTCCGTCATCTCCGGTTACACCTCAGAAGTACTTAGTCGGGGTAGTTAGACATCTAATCAAAGCATTTCAAGCGTTATGGATTTATTATATATTTCACTTCATATTTATATATTTCACAAGCATTCACTGTGAATATTAGCAGACATGAAATGGCACACATGGAAGACATTGAAATGTACTGCTGTTGTCAACTCCACCATTGCCTAGTGCTGTTACTGTATGACCATGACTCCCCGGGCACCGCACTTCAAACAAGACAGTCTGTTACCAAGGAGACAAGGCCGGTTGTGGCACAACAGTGTTTGGGGTCAACCCTCCCTACGGCCTGATAAGTGATGACTGTGGAGAATGCCAACTGCTGTATTATTTATTTATTTGATTGTGTTCTTCATTGGCTAAACTAGCCAGCAGTAAGCCTGGCCTGAGGTCAAAGCAGGAAAGGATTACTCCCTCAGTGGACTGGTCAACAGTAGGGAATGCACAAAGGGAGGACTGAGTCAATACTGGACCGAGTTCAACACACCATTAAAAATCAAGGCAGAATGGAGCACTCTTGTCTTTCTCCGCAGCAGTTTTGAACGATAAGAAAACACGTTGCGTGTTGGCAGCATTTGCACGAAGTAACCCAGGCCGCAGTGGAGTCATTACCGATTCAAGCCTATTGTTCATCATCAAATCACTCCGCAAACATTAATGAGCTTAAATATCCAAACGATTTCCGCACTTAAAGTCACCCTGCAGTTTGGAGCCTTCAAAGAAAAAGACCACAGGTTCTTTGTTTTAGTATCATTAGGTGACGTTTTCTGGCGCATTAATTAAATTCCTGAGTGATGACTACGGGTATGCGCCGGTCTCAGTGGTTTTGTGCACACTCCCCATGCTCCAGATGCAGCCATGTAGACTTAGTGTACGTTAGCCATGCAGGGTAAGAGCAAAACTCAAGACTGCCTAATAAGACCTTTAATCAGAGTTTAGAGGGGGATGTTTACGTATTTCCACTGCTCTTTCAAATTTTGATTATAGATAAACTAAATGAGACACTTTTAGCTGCAGGGGTTAAAATGAATGTGCTTAACTCTTCTAATTAAATTGTTTCACTAATGAGCAATCTCTACTGTAAGTAACATTCACTTGACTCACTCATGCACTAACTGGGTGACGTGTCAATAGACGATTACAATTAAATTTGACATTTTGTTATAAGTTTGTCTTTAGTTAGAGCTTCTTTCCTCAGCACTAATCTATGAGTACAATATTCCCAATACCCAAAAACCATCTTTATATGGGACATTTACAGTCTTATTGCTACTTCACGTGCTTTTGTAACCTTTGCTTGCACTCAGAAACAGACTGTTTCATTTCAAGTTGCCTTCGTGTTTAAAAGCACAGAATGAGGCACTGTAAATAACTGTGTAATAATCAGCTCCATAGTTGCAGTTCTTCCTGTCTTGTTGTTAACACATTAATTACACTTCAGGGTAAAGGCAGTTTTATGATGCACTGTGTAAAGTTTATAACTTCTAAATCATAATGAGCCCCAGTTAAGAAACATTTTGTGTGTTGCTGTTTCTACTTTGATCAAAAATCCTGACATGAAAAGAACTCATAATTACAGCAAGTTCAATTGTATTGCTTTTTTTTTGTAAACATGTGTGCATTTATGTATCCATTTACTACACTAAAATTGATTTGGGAATATTTTAGCAATATAGACATAGTCATAATTTGAATGTGCACAACACGGAAATGGAGGGAGACATAATGTGACAGACTGTGGTCAGTTCACTGGTCAGTTTTACTTTTGTTTAAAATGCACACTGCTCTGTTTCTTTGAGAATCCTTGAAAGGACTATGGCTTAAAAAGCTGTTATTGCTCACTCAGCTCTCTAAGCATTCAATAAAGCCAGGGTTTAATGTTACATACTAGATAACACCAGGTGCAGAGAGGAGCAGACACAATGAACTTAGCATGTGCACTGCAGGTATTAACATTGCGCTAATCAAACATTGTTAGTGTTGCGATTAAGCTTTACATCCTCTCTCTGTGATGTTGGACAATGTGAAGATTGTCTTTAATACAGTGAGATCAGATGAAAGAGCGAGTGTGTCTGCTAGTCCACCAGTCTTCCTCTGTAGAGCTGATGTAAGACATGCACCTCTGTTGCCTCACTGGAGACCGGGTGCTATCGATGGAGACCAGAGCAATGGGGAACAACATAAAGAATGATTAGTTAATAAATCAACTCCCCAGCCTGCTTGCACTTTCCCACTCCCTGCTCTTCCCCAATCGTTCCCCATTTTTTCTCACCCTCTCCCTGTCTGCAGCAGCGTTAAATTCCTAAGACATATTGCACCTGTTTGCATGGGTACACAAGACCCCTGCCGGGTGTTCTCCCTCCTCTTCCACTACCCCTGAGGGCGTTGCAGTAGGGTGATGTAATCAGATGAAAGTGGTGGTTTAATGGTGGCACAGAGCCGGTGAGAGAGCAGGAGAGGAGGAAGAGGCTCGCTCCGAGCCAATGCAGCCAGTCTTCATAAGGGAGAAGCGGGTGCGCATTATTGATCAGAGCAAAATTTAATTTAGTGGAGAATTGACTGCTAAGGTTTACCTGAATACTGCTGCTAACTGGGCCCTGCAGCAGGCCTGTGTGGCCAGCAGGTGGTTGAAAGGATCGAGGAGGAGATTAAGGGTTGGATAGAAGGGAAGGAAATGGATGATAAGGGGAATGGCGGAGTTTCAGGGGGAATAGGACGGCATTGAAGGAGGGAGTTAGGATGAGAGCTAAAAGGCTTAATGGAGGGCATCTAATCCTAAATTGCAGTGATTCTGGTGTGACACCATTAGTGACATCCTCCTAGATGTAGCGCAGGACATTTTGGCCAATTTTGTGCATAAGGTATTAATTGTGTGTTTCACATTTTATGTGATATTTGTGGGTGCAGCGGCCTATTTAACTTATCCAGCGCTGGTGCAGAGGTACTTGAAGAACTTGACAAGGATGAAGATTGGAAAGTGCATTTGCACTCTCCCTCCCTTCTCCTTCCCTTCTACCCTCTGTACTCATACACAGAACAGTTTATAGCGACTCTGCGGAGTTCACTATCCACAGAGATAAAGGTATCAGTTTCATTTTCTTTTAACATTTTTTCCCCCTCTTTTCCTCTATTTCCCTTTAGTCTGCATGGCTGCCACAGCCACTGAAGTCGTTTAACACCGTCCTTGAGAAAGCCCTCAGTGAGAAAACTCCTGGCATGTTTAAGGAAAAGGTAGAATGCAGTGTGTGTCAGACAGAGCTGGGACATGCAGAGGGGGGGGGGCATTCCCCAGAGGGGTTATTTTCCCCTCTAATAGCTGTTACGAGCCCTACATTATATCCAAGGAGCTACGTTCCTTTGGGGTCCACAGACACACACACACACACACACACGCATACACACACACACCTAGACGCACTGGCACACTCACACAAAGGCATGCACACTCAGTTGAGCACAAATTTTCTCTCTCTGTTTCTCTCTCTTCCACATACACACAGGCACACAAACACACATGGGCACGCACACACACACACACACACACACACTCAGTCCTAGCTGCTTTGCTCTCCCCGTGTCAATATCCTGCCATTTGAAGTCACGTACTGCAGGGGCTTCTGGGAGTCGCCGAGGAGCCAGGCTGACGGGTAATGGGCCGCATTCATTAATAAGGTTGCCGTGCTCCTGTCCCTTCTCTGCAACGCCAAGGATGTCTTCACCGGGGGGTAGGGGCTTGGTGGAGTGTGAGGTGGGGGGAGGAGGTGAGCCGGGGAGAGAGAGAGAGAGAGAGAGAGAGAAGGAGAGAAAGAGCGTCCCGTGGGGAGTCTCCTCCCAGACTCACTTAAAGGAGCTTTATTTCAGCAAGAGAGGAGAGAGGAAGGCAGAGGAGCTGTCCGGGGCCACCTCTTTAAAAAAGGGAGAGCAGGGCCCAGGCGAGCCACACTAACCCTTACAGGGGTCACACTCCTGCTCCCCGTCAAATAGCTTATTACCCCACCTGTCGGGAAGTAATCGCCGTAGCTGAAAGGAAAGCTGTCGAGGTGTTTAAATGCTTTACATGGAAGCAGCTGAAAGGGTAAAGAGGGAAGGAATGAATGCAATGGGGGCTAATAGTCATCTCCTAGCACTGCCTGAGGGACTCTGCACCAACAGGACTGAAGGTGACTGCTCTGCTGAACCTTCTCACTGAGGTTGCAGTAATCATTTTAGATAAGCCGTATCTCTCAGTTATACTATTAGAGCAGTGGAAATGTTATTTCACATGCTTGTTTGGTTAATTTTGTACCTATGTGCAGGACGAAATGTATGTGTGCACTGAGGTGTGTGTGTATTTGTGCATGCATGCGTGCTGATGACTCTGTGACAGGTGTGTCTAGTCCATGCCAGTTTAGAGAGTCCAAGGCCGTGTTTTAAACAGAGCGCAGCAAGTGGGGCATGTAGTTTGCATTAAAGGGATTAGCAGTCACTTCAAAAGATGACCTGGATTCAGCCCACCAGGGACACCAGTTACACACCCCCTGGTCCACACTCCCTTTAAAGAACCTGGCACAGCTGCCCCACTACAACCACTCTCAATGGTCTGTGTGTGTGCCTGCATAAATTTGGGGGATACAGCAAAACAGAGCGTTGCTGTCAGCTTGTTATCTCATCATGGTGAATTGTGCACCATTACATACATACACACAAGTGTGGACGAACACCACTAACTTTTTTTTCTCTTGTATATTTGCAGCACATTCAGTGCATGTAGGTGCTAGATAAACAAGACTCCTAGTCAGATATTCTATCAGGTGTGTTAGTGCCTTGTTATGGATTTGTTTCCATGGACACAGCCTTTGATCAGGAGGCAGGATTTCTGAGGAACGGGATGTTATCTGTCTGTGGTCTCGTGCCTTTGTGTTGGACCAGGATTTAACTGTCTGAAATCCCAAAGCCAACTGCTATTGATCCACAGACAGATTTGACTCATGTGCAAGTTAATTGGATCTGGATAATGGAAGCCTAATAATGATGATGTTTAAATGTCATGATAATCAAAAGATGGTGCTCTAGCTTTTTAAAATGAAGTGTAAGGTGCAAGAGGAATAATGGCTGTTTAATGAAAGGCAGGAAGTGAAAGTAAAAAATACATGGATACACTGAATGTGATCATAATGTTTCCCCTGTTTTCTTTTTTGACCTCACAGAACCACACGTTGACTCAGCACAACAGCTAACATGGCAAAGATCAGCTCTGTGGCCGCGAACGAGGACCACATGACGCAGAGAATCATGTCTGACCACCAATTACCGTCAGTGCAGTTTTTCCACTGACTGTCTTGCACTGAACATTCAATTCGGTCACACCACAAGGAACTACGCCACAGCAAGAAAAAAGAAGAGCAAAGAAAAATAAAAGAAAGAGGGGGAAAGAACATAAAAAAAACCCTCTCCGTTCTTTACTCACCATTATTTCAAAAATAAAGAAAAAGCCAACTTGTTTGTACATAGAATTCTTCATGTGTTGCTTAACTACAGCTATATTGCAATCTTATACAGTATTTGCCAATGTACAGTTCAAAATGTTTGTCCAAAAAAAGAGAAGGAGGAAAAAAAAAAAGATCAATGACATTGTCAATCAGACCAGATGGGACTCAACCAGTTGTGTAAAGGAGAAACAGGGTGCCACTGAGAGTGTAGGAAACCGTAGGAACCGGCAAATGTTGTCAGGAGGACTCTTTTCATCAGCGCCACTCCTACTGCGCAGTATGTCACTCTGTATCCTGACATGGTCAATCATTATGAGATAGAAAATCTTGATTCACCAGCATAGGCTGAGATCTTGTCTGTATGTCTGTCGTAAACATGGCTACCAGAGGACCAGCTGAGAACAGCGGTGCGACTAATCTGCACTGCCTGCGCTGGGGTTCAGATGAAAAGGGTGAGGGAAAAAAAAAGAAAAAAACAACACAGAGAACAGAAAAACAGGACAGGATGCTGATATATGCAAACGCAGTGACACAGATTTGGAAAAGGCTAGTTCCTCTGGTTGGCTCGTGAACAGAAGCTCCCATGTGGCTCTAAGAGCATGGGGAAATCTCCAGCCCACTGACTCAACCTGTACATTTCTGTTGTTAATGTTTACTGCTCTTTGAAGCCTGGAGATTACTGGAATTTTTCTTTTCTTTTTTTTATTTTCTCTACATATGTTTTTTTTTTTCAATGGGGGGGAGTAAACCCATTTGGATTTGGGGTCATGAAGACTGAACGCAATTTCAGTCTGTCTCGGGGATATACCGTAGTGACAAAACTCCCTGGCTCTCCTGGAGAGTGCCCGAGTACTCTTCTTGTTTCTCTGCAGTATCCCATTGCTCTCTGCTCAAGCTGGAAGCCACTGTGGCATCATCCAAACTTTAAACCATTCTGTTATGTAAATGTTTTGCATTCATTGAACCTGAGATGCACTTTTGTATGAAACTTTAATGTTTTGACATTTTGATTGAGAATTGTTCGTACACAGTTTACAGGAAATCACCATCTCCTGCAGCTAAAAGGACAGTTATCTCCAATGTTATTAAAATGTATTGTACAAATATGGAGTTCTGTATTTGGCAGACCTCGTTTTTTTTGTGTTGCACATGTGATGGAAATATTAAAAACTGTATGAGGAAATGGCTTCCAGGTTTCTTCATTATCCATCGAGGACGCGTGCGTGTTTGTGTGCCTTAATGTGTGTGTCTGTGTATACAATTAACCCATCAGACAAGACCTATGACAGCATAAATGCAATCATCATCAAAAGCTTACACTGCTTTTTTTTTTCATTGTATCAAATTGCATCCTATTTTTCCTCGCTCCCTTGTGGCTCTCGCTAACGAACATCTGAGCATCTTAAGGGAGGTCTGTGTTATTAATGACTCCATTACCCATCACCCTGTGCGGTCCCATTCTACACACCCTTGCGCTAGGTCTATTTAGGGAGCCTCCAGCTCTCCGGGAGACCGAGGAAAAGATTCTTCTGCCTTTGCCGAATGGGACAAAACCCATGCAACAACATCTGTCTGTCTCAGCAAATGATTCATCAATGGTGACACACGAGGAGCATAACATTTGTTGAAGCTTTCAGTTTTGTTTTGAAAGGGCTCATTGCTGCAGCTCATAGCACTGTAACTAGGTTATACTCTGAGTAACAAATGACTGTTCATTTGAAATACAAAACGAATACTGTTGTCCATTATAGACTGTATATAGGATTTACTGCATATTTACCACACATTTTATCCCTATTCAACATACATAAAAAGTAATAATGGAAGCACAATGGTATTCCTGCATATGCAGATTTGATCCATTATGGGAAAACATACATAAATCCATAGATGTGATCCCTACGGATGATAATATTGAAGCTGATTTATCACAAGAAATGATCATATACAGTGCTTTATAAAGCAGTGTAATCGGGTTTTGTGAAGCTTGTCTTATTGAATTTTCTCATTTCTAGCGTAACATCAAATGTGCATGTTGTCTGTCATCTATTAGCGTTTATTGCATTACTATAACGAGGATCAGATGAGGAATGGGCAGGGCCTCGTGCAGTGACAGGCTTCCACAGCGAAGGCGCAACCCCTCGTCCACATCAGAGATGGTACGACCCAACATTAACTGTCATACTGAATGCTAGCTGGGCATCCATTAAACAACTTTGCTAGCATCTCCCTGTGCCAGGCACTTTTAATAAGCTTCAAGGGCATTTGAACGGGTCCAGAACTTTGCTTTGCCAGAGATGGACTGGCCCACATCATCCATTACATTAAATTGGGTGGCGGCCTCCAGCTCATATTTATGATTTAATTAAATTCACTTGTGAGGCGTATCAGAACCACTGCGGCCTCCCTTTTAAAGCCAGCCTAAGCAGGAAAACACACACACACACGCACACATGGCTACACACATGAGTGCATACACAAGCGCTGTGTTTCTGACACTCGCCCAAGTGTGAGACTTTGTGGGCGCTTTGGCAGGCGCATTCTCAGGGGTTCATTTAAAGCAATATAATTACACAGCCCCCAAGTATTCTTCCATCAGAAAGCAGCAGAATGGATGGCTTGTTCAGAGATAACTTAGCCTGGCTGATCCTCCACAGTGTCGTCGTCTGAACGTAACCTCGATGCAATTGGCACTGAGTGCTGCTAAGAGCCTGGCCGGTCCTCAGTGAAACTGAGCGGCTGGGCCAGATGTTAGGAGTTGCTGAAATGCCATTGTTCTTGTCCAGGTTATGTGCGAAATTGCATTTTGTTTTTTTTTATTTGACAGCCTATAATACCCATAATCCTCTGGAGGAGAAAAAATGGCAGCCTCATGTTAAGACTTTATTAAAGAATTATGAGATCCTCCTGAACCTGCGCAGTATGTTGCCACCCAGGAAGCTGAAAGTGTACATAAGTATGCATTCGGTGCTCGTCCCTTGTGTTTCCGTGTCCTTGATGTCGCTCTTCTTTGGTGCAAAATTTAGTTTGGTGAAAACTCCACATTGTTAGGCTGTGCATTCCTCCCACTGAAGGAGACCTCAGAGACCTCTTATGGCATTCAATATGTGCGCCCAAGCATGAGATCCAGATCCATTTGGCCGGGAGATCCGCTGGGAGTGTCTGGGGTAACCCAATCTCTCACACCGGCACTCCACATCCAGAGCCATCTTTTCACCTCAAAACTGTGTCAGCAAAATGGACGCCTCAACCCAAGTATGTTGCCCCACTACAGTGTTTATGGGTCGAGCACAAGGGCCTTTGTTATTGTCTATTGTGTATTCCCTGTGTAATTTTGTGTACACTCTATTTCAGTGTCATGAAGAATGCAATTGTGGGTAATAATAGTAACACTAAAAAGAGAAGTTATGCATTATTCTCTATGGAGTAAAGTTACTTTAAAGATTTTTTGTCTGCAAATGTATGGATGGCAGAGACAGTTATCAGGTAATTGATCAAAAAGAGGGAATGGATATGGCTGGAGATACAAACATCACTCTCAGGTCTGGTGATCTATACCCTCATCTGTATCGCATCTCAAACTGCACAATTTCAAAACCAGCACATGTAAATAAAAGTGGATTTTAAAATAAAATATTTATTTGGAGTTGATTTGTTTTGGGGAGATGCATCTTTTATCTCTCCATCCATTTAAAAAACCATTTGGGTCACTGGGGACTTAAGCCTATCCCAGCACACAACTGGGCAAGACGCAGGGTACAACCAGGACGAGTGGCCAGTCCATCACCGAGCCAACACACACATATAGACAAACAAACACATTGACACTCATCCCTCCTCTATAGCCCCTCCTAATGATCCCCCTTGTCTCCTGAACTGTGAGAACTGAAGGTGAGTATCCCCCTCCAGTCATCTCCCTCTGCTTCACCAAGACAGACACTTGAAATAGACAAGGCACTATATCTTTCTCTTTTTTTTCTTCTTTTTTTTTTTGGATAGGATGGGGGAGGATTTTCAAAAATGTATTAAACACCAAGCAATAAAAAATAGACCAGGTGGGGTCAAATTCACAGCAACTCTCCAGGCTCTGCAGCCAGTGTGGCTGTTGTGATGAGATGAGGACAAGGGAAGAGTCTAACAAGAGGAGAGAAGAAGGGAAAGAAAGTATCAATAATGCAGCATACACTGTATACAGCTGACAGAAAAATGGAAAACACACTGCCTGAGAAAGAGGAGGGCAATCCAAATTCTGGACAGTCCCTTGTTTCTAAGTGCCAGAGCATGAATTCATTGGTTAAATGATTCGAGTTTATTGCGCTCAGTTCAAATGCTTCAGTGCACTGGGTGACTGCACGAGCAGAAATGTCAAGATAGATTTTGCAGGATGGAGTGTATTTAATCTTTTTAACCGTGTTTTAAAATTGGCAGAAATCTTTTTGTATTTATGTACATTATGTTAATACTGTCGTTAGTTTATTTAATGAACACATGACAGATAAACATCGGTGCGCCTTGCAAAAACAAATGTGGAGAAGGAGACTGAAGCAGAATACAAAAAAGGAGCTTCTTTTATTTCATGGTGTTTTTGTTCATGTTTATTCTACTTATTTTTACTTTATTTTTTGTGAAATCTAGACAATCAGTTAAACATGTTGCTTCATGCTGTCAGTTTCAGATTTATTTCCCCTTGTTTGCTTGTCGGTGATGAACTAAAAAATGCTCCATAATGGAGCCCCATGGGAAAACAAGGGCCCCATTCCCCCCGTATTCTTTTCCCACTCCCACTCCTCTTTTCCATCTTCTTAATTTCATCTCACTCTTCTTTTTTTTCCTTAAATCTGGGGCTTCCCATTCACTTTTTCCTCTCTTTCTCATCCCTCACTCTCATCACTCTCTCACCCATGTCAGTCTTCCCTCGCTCTTGCTCTTCCACCACCCCTCCTCTCCCATTGCATCTCTTGTATTGTAAACAGCTCACAAAAGCATGACAAGGTCTCTGCTCATGTTCCCCCTGCCTCCCTCCCTGTTCTCCCAGCTATTTGTTATTGTCTCCTCGCTATCGTTTGTGTTTGTCTCTATCACGCTTTCTTTATTCTGTTTTTCCTCTGCGTCAGAAAAGCAAAAGTTAATTAAATATGGAACGAGATGGAGCAGCATCTCTTTAAACCATCATGTCATTAAAATGGCATCCCTGGGAGATCAGCTTAAAAGGAGTCGGAGAACAATGTCTTCTCAGTCAGATATTTATGGGCCTGGTTATGTAAACATGCTCCCTTTATTCTCTATGTATATTTCATGTAATTATCACTTTTTGTAGCGCTTCCCCCTGAGATTTGTAGAGGCAAGAAGTTACTAGGGGAATGTCATTAGAAGAGACTATTGTTACAGCGCAGCTATGATACTGCGCCAGGAAAAAGGCTACATTCTCGTCCTGGTGAAACCTTTTATCTATATTTGACTTCATCATATAAAAATCATCAATGTCTTCTTACAGTGTATCTGCAGCTGAGACTCATAACTCACGACCAACTCTTTGCAGATGCCCATCATTATTAAAGTCTGAGTAACACACAGGGTAAAGCATGCAACAGTATTTTCTCATCCCCCCAGCTTTCATCTGATCTGGACACCAGGTTTGCAAAAAAAAAAACAAAAAAAAAAAACTAATGCTTCTTACTCAGCCCGCCCATGTGTGTGTCCATGTGTTAGAAAAGCTGAAGATCTGGAGTGAACTGGATTCCTTCAGCAGCAGAGGCCAATGACTGGTGCTTGAAGGCCTGGGTGCCAGCTGACGGAAGCTGCTAATTAAGAGGGCTGGAGAGCCAGTGGGGTGCCTTATGAAACAGGGGCACCTGGGTTTCACAAGAGGGGGGCTGGATATCCATCACAACTCATCTGTGTTGCACTGGGAAGACTATAGTTTGCTTCAGCCCTATGCCACGTAGCACTCTTTCACTCAAGCATAATGTCAAATACAACTCGCATAAGCCCCCACCCCTCCATCCCACCTCTGTGTGCGCCCTCTCTCAGCTTGTTTGCCATCACAGAGGGAGATGTTATTGCATGGCATGATGAAATTGTATGTGTCAAGGTGCATTTCATTCAAGTCAAATGCACTTAAATGCAAATGCAAAAAGAAACAGCTGTTTGTACACAGAATAAAAATATACACGTGTAATATAAAAAAAAATCACTCACACAGGATCCAGACTCCCACATGCATAACTTAATGCCCCTCTCCTTTCCATTGTTCGTCGAGTCTTCTTCGCTGTAGGGTCAAGATGTCTCTAAGTAATCTAACTAGCTCTGACTTAAGGGACAATATAAGGTCTGCATGAGTTCTGTCATTACTGTTTTACCCACCAGAGGCAGATACAGCTCCCGACCACCACTGAACCTGCCATATTGCTATCCAACCTGACCCCACAGATGCAGTAAACCTAAGTGAACCACAGTTTCTAAAGTCGACGGCAATAACCACTGCAGAATTGCTTTTAATCAACGTCTGAAATGAGGGTGACTTGAAGCGTCGCCCCATGCTGATTAAATGTAATTGTTTAATTGCCAAGTGCTGGGAACCCATCCTAAGAGGATTCCAATGGAATTATTTAATCTCTAGTCAGGAAGTACACTGCAGGAAAAAGCAGAGGGAAAAAACGGAAGAATGGAAAAAGGCAAAAAATCAAGCAGAAATAGTCAGTTTTTTTCTTTTTGAGTACGTCCCTCATGAAATATTAACTGTGGTTTACATTTAGTTAGCTGAGAAAGTGAACAGCCTACGCAGGGGAAAATGTACACTGAGTGATGCTATATTTTCAAAAGAGGTCAGAGTTCTGACCTGCATCTGCAGATTAAAGTGGTTTGGTCTTGTGTGCAGGTTCACTTTCATGTTCCAGCTTTACTCCAAAATAAAAGTGCAGTCAGCGTATTGGTCGTTGCTTTGTTGTTAAGAGCTCTGGTATGTGAGAATGCTGCCATCTTTTGTGTTCTTTCTTATGCCAAATGTAACAGTGGCTTCATTGTCCCCTTTTATTTTCTATCGCGTGGCACTGAGGTGAAATTTGGTTCAAAAACATCAGATTTCAGCATTAAATCATTCCAAGAAAGTGCTAAATGGGAATCTCTAAGAGTTTAGCAATGCAGGGATTCTCATGGGAGGGTTATATAGGCGCTCCCCTCCCTCTGATCACTGACTGAGTCCCTGCTAATGGGGCTCTATAAACTTTTGGGGGCACAGGTGCACTCCATTTGGGGTCACAGCTTTTAGATACATTGCTTAGGGTCATAGAAATCCGCAAACACTTTCACACATACACACAGAATATGATCACAAAGGTATACACACACACAAAATTATTATTTCTCATCTGTGTTTTTCATGGTGTTTCCCCTCATGGACAAACTGGCATGATCCCCGATATATGCGCAGCCAGTAGCCAATCAGTTTGGCACGCATGCCATGACATTTCAATCTATCAACAAAATCAATAGCAGTTCTCCTAATATAACTGCGCACAGTGCAAGCACTCCTCACAGTGATACGGCTCTTGCTGTCGCATTTAGATACACAGGGAGTAAACCCAGGCTTGCCATTCTGCTGATAAATGCAGTTCTGTCATCCCAAGGGAAATGTGCCTGCATCCCTCTGGTCAGAAGTGTGCTTCTGTCCCCCCATCACGCCACAGGCGGAGAGGGAGCGAGGAGAGGTGGGGGTGGGCAGCAGTGGCCTGTTCCCTGCAGCTGTGCCCTTATTCCTAGCACCTGACCAGGGGCCCAGATGTGCACACAGGCAACAGCAACAATTTGAGCAATGTAACTCCCCTGTGGGACCCAGGCACCTGCAAAATGTAACCCCACTATCACTATGATGGCGTAATTACAGGTTTAATAAGTCTACATCTGGAAAGAACTTGTTTAATCTATCAAATCAAACCTAGCCAGACCGGAGAACAATACAAAAATTGAATTGCACTCTCAGCTTTTCATCTGCACATCAAACAAAAGCCACTCGGCACTTGGCACTGACCCAGTTAGCCGTCAGGTAGACAGCAACCACAGGTCATAATGCAGCCTTCTGTGTGCTTTCATTTACGTGTTACAGTGCAACACATGAATAAAATGTTGTTTTTATTTCATGTCTTAAAGACTAGGAGCCACTTACATAGATGTATTTATTTGTGAAAATTCTACAGTAAAACCACTTGATATAAAACAATAATTTTACGTGTTCACACAATAATTTTCAAGATTTAAGAATCTATTCTAGTAAATCATTTACACAAACTGTGCTTAATAGCAAAACAGTGCGGAGTTTATATAACAATTGCTAAAACACAGGGCATACTGCGACTATTGTCTCTTTTATTTTTATGCGACAGTAAGTAGTGAAATGAATCACTGAGAGTAAATCTGAAGAGAGCACCATCCAATTTTATAGACTTTTGGTTATTAGGTTACATTCTCCTATCACAATCTGAATCAGTCGGGGCGCAACAATATTTAAATGACAATTCAAGCACAAACAATAAAATAAAACAGTTCATGGAAACCATAGAAAATCTCAAAGACTGTCTTCACTCCATGATGAATGGAACCTCAATCCTACAAGCACTGCTCACACGGGATGCTGCAAAGGTTAACGGTGACATCTAGTGGCACAAGCATATACACACCTGCTCTTCACAGTCATGATGTTTTGACATTGTTTGTAAACAGGTTACATCTCTCAAAACATGTTCTGTAAAACTAACTAAATAAATGAAAAAAAAAATGCTGGTATTGCTCTGGAATGGCAATATGATTGATAATCAATTGTATAGAACAGTATGGTATGGTATGATATGGTATGGTATGGTATGGTGAATAAAGTTTTGTTTGCATTGTTGCTGTAAAAACATTTTTTTGATAAATACATTGGGTGAATGCAAACCTCTACTACCTTTACTATTCAGTGTAATGTAGCCTATTTTAAATTACACATGGGAAAACAGCCCCTTGCTAGGCTTTGGTAAAACATTACATTTTACATACAGGTATACTTAATGGCACTTTGTGTTTCCATCACTGTTCTTGTGAAATAGGAAGAGTAGCAAATAGCAGTAAACGTTCTGACAGCAGAGGGTGATAGTGATCTGTTTTACCTCAGCTGCAGCGAGGACGTCACAGTGGGTGCATCACTTGAACACTGGATGTAATTGCTCAGTATCATGTGAGTAAATTCAAGATATAAGATGATTAACAGAAAGAAGTAAATATAACCTACACTTTTCTATTAAGCCAACAATCATTATGTATCGATCTACCGTCACTGGTGGACAGTAAATCTGCTCAAGAATGTTTCTTGACCTTATTTCAACAGATGCACACAGTCTGGTATAGCTACTGTAACATCTCATTGTTACATTGTCTGCATGACATTGATCTGGTTCTGTTTCAGTCTTATTTTCTCCTGTCCAAACCAGCAGAGGACTGGTGAACATGTTCAGTTCTTGCAGTAAGTGAAAAGTATTTTATATTAATTACCATAATACTTTCAGACATTCAGATTTCTTGTGACAGGATGATCATTTCCATACTTATGAACAATGTCTAATACAAAGTGAACTGACTGATAGTCAGTTACATTACACTGTACAGAACCAACCTCATACAACCTCATACATCCAAACACCTTTCAGAGCCACCGATTGTGATCTATAAGACAATCTGTGCAGCACCGTTCAGCTTCATTGGCTAACACTGTGGAATTTACGGGTTAAAGAGTCTGAATACTTCCATCCATGGCTTTGGCACGTTGTTTGTCCCCATCCATCGGCTTGTCACTGGCCAGCACGAAGGACAGATGATGGGGGAGTTATGTGCCGCTTCGGGCAGAGAATCTTGCTAAAGGCCCTGCGGAAGCTACTGTGGCAAAGTGGGTACAGGAATGGGTTAATAGCAGAGTTGAGCCACAGGAGCCAGAAGGTGACCTCGTACCAGTGATGCTGGATGCACCGCCCTCTGCAGGCAGCACGGATGATCATCAGTAGGGTGTACGGTGCCCAGCAGATGGCAAACACACACACTATGATGGCCAGGGACTTAGCAATTTTCTTATCCCTGGACAGACGGCTAGGCTGGGCCGCCCTGCTGGTTGCGGGATCTAGTTTACCGAAACTGGGAGAGGAGGTCTGGGAGTGGATAGAGCCTCTTACAGCCAGTTTCATCCCAAAGCCCCAGTTGTGGGACAGGGGGATACCTTCCCCCTGGGCAGAGGCAGGTTCGCTCATTTGAAGGTGTAGCTGTGCCTCCCTGCTGTTGAACCTCCTCCTGCGTATGCTGAGGTAAATGCTGAGGTTGAAGAAAGCCACCGAGATGAAAGGAGAGAAAAACTCCAGCATTGAGGCACTCAGCAGGAAGTACCAAGAGTAATAGAACTCTGCAAAGCACTCATCCTTGGGCACGCGGCTCCTACCCACAGCCAGCTCCCAGAAAATGATAGCTGGGCCATACAGGACAAAGGCTAGCACCCAGACAGCGATCATCTTGATTATGGCTTGATGAGTCATGCTCTGCCTGGCACGATAACTTACCTGCAGCAATTGTAAGCATAAATCAGAAAATATATTTTAAATAATGCTGGTAGTGTCGGCTCACTCTTATTGCATTCTTCTTTGGTAGAAATATTTACAACAACACAATTCTCCTCTCTTTAGCCATAAAAAGGTCAGTAATGGTAAAATATATATTCAGACAGTTGATGTGACACAGCAAAAGACCAATAACACACACTGCATCACAAGTAAGTTCCTGCATTCAGATTATGACTAAAATAAAATGAGTAAGCCACAGGTGCTTTAAGTATTGGAAGTGCCTGTCTGTGTAAACAAGGTTTTCATGTTGCAAATAGTTAGGATGTAATTAAATTCAGCTGTGTTGCACATTTTCAAGCAGTTTAATCATATTTTGTGAGCTGATCTTATTCTATGTATTTACACTAGTGTATTAATGTGTGAAGTCAGTGGTAATTGTGGTGTTGTAGAGAACAGGTACAGCTATTGCTCCTGAAATGTATCAAGGAGCTAAACACAATTCAATTAGCTCAAAACTGTTTAGTCCTTTAGTAAATGTACTTAGTTCAATAGCAGCACTGTCTACCACAACATTCACCTGGCCTCCACTGAGGATTTTAGAATGTAATCAAATATCAAGCTCATAGCACTGGAACATACTGTATAATATGCATCCAGATACATAATTAAATGTTAGTGAAATCAGTCATTTGGATTCAGAGACAAAAAAAATGAGCTCACAATGTGTCCAGCAGCCTGGCAGCATGCAGTACAGAAAGGTATGTGAATGTGTGTTAAGTCAGTGAAGCACCTCTCATGACCACTTGTCTCAATTAGTGTCACATCCTATGTCCCTGCATATTCTAGTTCAGCGGGCAGCGTACTCTACAACCTCTCCAGCTGCTCTGAAGATATGCCACTGTTCTGAATGATGACAACAAAACTGAGGTGCTACTTTCAAGAAGAGTCGAACTGGCTCTGTTCATGTTTGTATAGATTATTTGGTGCACAGTAAGTGTTGTGCTGCTTCATGTTATGATGTTGCACTCAACAGAGATGAGTTCTGTATCCTCATGAATCTGATCTTTATATTATCTTTTTAAGATGTTGGATCACTCACTAGACTGTGTAGGATAGATCTTAGCTCATTCTAGTAATGGAAACCAACACAATATTATAATCTTTTCTCTTCATTACTATGCTGCATGCATTTTGTTAATGTGCTAACATTTCATCTAATTGCCAAATATATGCATTTAATCTGACTCCATTCTTTTCAAAGACAAACTTTGTCCTGCGACTGTTGACGAGCCTTTGTCTTTCAATGTTCAGAGAGAGATGCTTTTAGGAAAATGCTGTTTGGCTGCCGGTGGTCTGTTTGAGCTTTGATTGATCTCTCCAGGTTGGAAGGACCATGGCACGGAGGAGGATCTCTATGATCAAAGCAAGCTAATTAAAGAAGAGGCTCTCCCTCTCTCTGGTGTTATTTGTATTCATTGCTCTGATGTTAAGTGTTTGCTTGTGAAAGGAAACAGAACACTCACTGTCTACTATGCCAAGCCTCATCCCACCTTAAGTTAACACACTGTGTATAGAATATAGCCAGCCGGCTAATGCACAGAAAAGCCTCAACAAAAGATTCAAAGGGGAAAACAGCTGCTGAGGTTTGGAAATGTATGCTAAGTATTAGATCTATGCCAAGACCGGCAGAAAATAGAAAATTGACGTTACTTTCTGTACCGAAAATAAAACTGATAACATTATTTGATCCTGATGAAGTGGAAACCTTATTTGATTAAAGTTTAGTTATAACGACAGTCATGTGTTGTTTTCTGCCTATTTTCTGCAGCCCAGACAGTCCATAAGACAAAATGTGACTTTTTTTTATGATCGTCATGGGAACGGACCATAATTAGGGGTGGCACTGGGCCTGAATGGGTCAGGAATGATTAACCTCTGCAGATGGGCACATTTGAGAGAATGAGGTGCTGCTGCCCCTACCAATGACCTGGGAGACTCACCAGTCAGAAATTAAGCCACAAACCACAAGTAGCAAGCAAGTGGTTCACTTGAATATGGAAAGAAAGTTGGTTCTCTCTGGGATGAAACTGAAAAGGGAATATCATCCCAAGAAAGTTCAGAATTAGTCCTGCTGTTCTCTGGTTTAAATTAATTTGACTATGACAAAGTCTAATTTTCCTCTAGATGTCAGGCTACTGTGTGTGTGTGTCACAATAATCCTACTTTCACACTGTGTGTGTTATTATATGTGGGTGGTGCAGGATTTTCCACTCACTGCTCTGGTGACTGACAGGAAACGGTCATAACTGATGAGGACAATGCTGAAGACGGACGCAGAACAAAGCAGGTAGTCCATGACCAGCCACAGTTTACACAGTCCTCGGCCCAGTGTCCACCTTCCTGTGAGGATGTATGGGATGTAGACTGGGATGCAGAATGCCCCTACAGAAACAAGTGTTAGAAACAGATCAAAAACTACACTGTCAGCCATGTGCTTTAATGAACTCCCTCCAGTAAATCAGCAACAATATGACAAAGCACAGCTGTAATAATCTATAACTACATCATAGTATGTATGTAGAAATCATTTATTAAATGTTTACAGTGATAATGAAAACTCAAGTAAAAAGTCACAGAGAAATCTTTTCTTTTAACCTTACTGAAGTTCAAATGAAGGAAGGAAAGTTAGAAAAACTATATGAGTGAATGTGAAACCAGATCATGAGGAGATTACGTCTTTATCAAAGTTAAAAAATGCTGTTGCCAAGACAGAAATAAAGAAAGGCAGGAGCAGGTGCTGAATATTTTAATGTCCACTTCCTAACAAACATCTGACTTACTTGGTAACACAGCAGCATCATAAATACTTTAAATAAATAAAACTATATGACACGATGTAAAATTCACTCTTTCTTTTCATTCTGTCATTCATGTGTCTATAAAAAAGATCAACGTTGAACTCACCTACGAGGAAATCTGACACTGCCAAATTGAGGAAGTAGTAATTGCATTGTCTTCTCAAACTCTTGTCCACTTTAAAAGCCAAAATGACCAGTGCGTTTCCCAAAACTATCACAACAACCAAAGTCACCATCATCACCATCAGAATGACAAACATCGGTCCTGAAAACACGAGGGCGCTGGGGACTGCGCTGTCGAAATAATACCCGCTGGAGTTGGACTCGGTTTGTTCCTCCGACATGGTCCTGATGCGAGGTGAGGCGGTAGACAAATCCTCAGCAACAGGTGTCTGGCG